>JAFVLL020008390.1:0-37829 GCA_021397915.2 Tor tambroides
ACTCATTGTTATGAATTACAAGATGTTACAGTCCATAACAATATAATAATTTATTTAAAAAGTGTCTTAAATAGCTGAAAATCACAATTTCTTGTTGTCCGAATTAGTCAGTGTATTTTTTCCATCATGTATCAATGTGTAATCAAAATATTTTATAGTACTTTTCTTTTGGTAACATTTTGTTCATTTTATTTATAAAAGCCCTAAATAGTCACTTACTTAATTCTACAACAGTAAATTATTTAAAATTAACCTTTTTCTTTAAAAAAATGTGTGTCCATAAATCTTGCGTCAACTCTGTTACTGTACCATATTTTCCCTTTAAATTGGTGGAATTATCTCCCACAACTGTGTAAGATACAGGAAATGATGTCACTTTCCCTCACTGATAAGATCTGAAGCACTGAAAAGTATGTGTTGTCTCTCTGAGAAAATATTTTAATCTAAAAAGTTCTTATACCAAGAGTTATTTTGTAGAACGTCAACTCTGTTACCACAATATCAAAAGGAAAACAGAATTTATTACTGATCACACATTGGGTTATTTAAAGGTCTTTTAATCATGTTTTCATTTGTGTAATGTGCTATTAACATTTATGCCATCAAGTGGAGTTTTTGGCAAAAATAAAATAAAATTGTCAATTCTGTTACTGTCAAACTCTGTTACCAAGGTGGAATAACAATGCTGACAATAGTGTAACAGAATTGACAGTCCACTGGATAATACTGTCAATTCTATTACTTTACAATTCTGTTACTTAAAGGGTCAACTCTGTTTTTGAACTATTTTCACAAAAAAAACACACAAAAAAAAATAAATATAAAATTGTTGTTTAAAATCTCATAAACATTATTGTGATATTGTTGTACCTTTATAATATTTCAACAACATTTCTTTTTTTTTTTTACTGGATATGGTAAATAATACATTTTCAGATGAAAAATATTTGCTCCAAGTGGACAGTTCTGTGAAGACATAGGTATTGTTTTCATTTTTAAGGTATGCATAGGTGAAATTATCTCAGTTTCGATTGTTGGAATGTAAGGACTGTTTGTCTAATGAAACAAGAAGGATTTTTCCGGTTATGATTTATTGTTATTTCTGCACATTGGCTAATTTGTCCATAACAGAGTTGACAAACAATACCATAAAGACATCTATTTTTTCATTAAAAGTAAAAAAATGAAGTAATTTGTGTTTGGCAAGCACTAAATAATTCAAATTTAATATGTTTTCAATAAGATACTGGAAAGAATTTCTGTTAGAATTTCTGAACAGTTTATTTTCCTTAACTTTCTGAAACGCCAAATGTATCTCCAATTATAGAATCACCCATATGTCAACTTTTTCTACTAAACCTAAACCTACCCTAATGAGAATTAGTTGACATGTAGATGACATGTGGTTACAAAGTTACTTATAGTTAGTAGAACGTCTAAAGTGGACTATCGAAATAAAGTGTAACCTAAATGTTTAAAGCAAATTACTTTGTCAGACTGGGGGGCATTTTACCCCACCCATGGGTGCGTTTTACCCTATAGGTGGGGTAAAACGCCCCTTGGTACAAATTGAATTTTTGTTAAAAATCTAATAACACGAAAACTCTGGACATTTTTCATACTTTGTTTATAATTCATGTCAGTGTCACTAAAACTATGATAACTTTTCTGAACATATTTAACTTTTGTTTCACAGGAAAAATGGCTCAGTCCTTAAGGGGGGCGTTTTCCCCCACTCTACCCTAGCTGTTATGTAAGGTGTTCTGTTCGTTTTATTTATTTATTTATTTATTTTTATTTTCGTTGACTTAGCAGAATTGCTCAGAGTAGCCTACCCTTTTTATGGACACACCAACAGCAACAGACATTATATGTGAGTGTGATGCAATACACTGTGAGCGTAATTAGCCACTGTTGCTGCACAGCATATATTGGTCGCTTTGCTGTCTGATAGCAGACCAGACATTGCTGCTTATTGATTATTGATTATTGAGTGTCTCAGTTAAAAGTAACCTTCAGTGACGCACAGTGCTGGGATGCTGGTCCGCGCCGCGTGGATATTGTGCGTGTGTGTGTGTGTGTGTGAAAGAGAGAGAGAGAGAGAGGTGGCAGTACTTAGAGCGACGACTGTGATTATGATCATGCCGGGGGTTGAGACGAATCACTAATAACTTTGGCTATCGTCCAATCCGCTTCACTTGACGCTGCGCTCCAGCGTTTGGCTCGCAGAAGGCTGAGTCAGACAGCACTAAACTGCCCAAAAGTGCATCAGAACTGCGCTTTGGTGTTTTTGAGACAGCAACCGCAACCTCGTTACGATGACGTTCACAAACACCTCCGTGGATTTATTCTCGCAGTTTTATATCTTGCAGAATTTCTCCATGTATTTTAATTTCTCTTTGGACGCGATGTACGACAGAGGAGCGAATTACGAGTCTGAATCCCACAGACCGACCATAAAAGCGCTGCTCGTCGTCGCATATTCCGTTATTATCATCATCTCGCTGTTCGGGAACGTGGTGGTTTGTCACGTTGTTATTAAGAATAAACGGATGCACTCAGTGACAAGTTTGTTCATCATGAATTTAGCCATTGCTGACATTCTTATAACTCTCCTCAACACGCCTTTTACTCTGGTAAGTTTACACTAGTTTCACTTATTTACTTAAAAATAAAAATAGGCTGTTATAGTTTTACTCTTGTTGCATTTATGCATTCAGAATATGTTATTGGGTCGCTCATTGTCTGGATCTTGAATTAATTCAAAATACATTAAAACAATACAATGCCAAAAGTAGTCATTTTCTATGAAAAATAAAAGTCATTGTGATGTTGCGATGTTTGTTGAGGATAAAGTTAATGTGTAACTGTCGTTTGAATGAAAAAAAACGGCTGGTTGGCTGACATTTTGCAGGCTATATTGTACAAATGGAAAAATTGTATTATTAGTAGTTCATTTATTATATTATCATTTATTGTATTTGAAAAACTATCTAAAAAGTAAGTTTTTATTTTATTTTTTATTAAATTAATTACTTTTTTTTATAGTGATAATCGTTTTGTTACTTAAGGAAATTTCTTGATAAGTTACTCAAAGTCCTGTTTTTTTTTTTTTTTCGTTTTGAAAATAATGAATAAGTTTGATCATGTATATAGGCCTACATGATTCAGGTAAAATATTTTATTAATTATTATTATTATTATTATTATTATTTTTTTTACTTGATTTTATGCCACTTGACATTTTTGGACTAGCCATAAATAAAAAAGTACATTGAAATCATAAATCCATCATGAATACACTTGTAAGAATTTGACACATGGTTTTTAAACAGGATTTTTTAAAAGAATACTCTTTGTTATCCTCTTGGGAATCCTTATTTCTCATTGGGACTGTTATGTCAGTCAGTTTTATAATCAGTCTATTTGTCTACTGAGCACTTGGAAAGGAGTATGGTTCAGGGTCAATGAGGAGAATAATTAGACGTCTATACCGCAAGGCCCACGGTTATGCAAACTACGTTTTTTCTCACATATGGCCATTTTAAATTGAAAATATGGTAGAATTTACATGTGTAAATGATACCTCCAGTGTTCAAGACATGGTTAAGGCCTCGGTATGGTTATGCTGCATTCATCCTCTGGTGTGTGTGTGTGTGCACATCCACATGCACACGTTATCGCTATCATTGCTCTTAATTGTTTAGCCAGGACTATACAGAGGAGGTGCATGATTCATCTCTCTGTGAGTGTATAGGGGTGAGCATGTGCATGCTTTTTAATGTTTACATGTCTCTTGATCCAAGGCCACTCTGTTGCATATGTGTTCTTTCAGGTTCGGTTTGTTTACAGTACATGGGTGTTTGGGAAGGTGATGTGCCATGTGAGCCGCTTTGCACAGTATTGTTCTGTTCATGTCTCTGTTCTTACACTGGTTGCTATTGCTATTGATAGACACCAGGTAAGTGTTCTTACAAACAGACACATGCAACCATTTGTAATGTCTTAACAATGGAACCTTTAGAGTGAATAGCTTTTTCGTTTTATTAAAACTTAATGAATCATGTATGTATGTATAATCATGTAATCATGCATGCCAGTGTGCAATCATGACTGGTGATTATTGTTGTCCATCAGGTGGTGATGCATCCTATGAAACAGAGGATGTCTCGGCTTCAGGGCATGGCCTGGATTGGTGTAATCTGGGTCATGGGGTCCTGCTTCTCTCTACCTCATGCCATCTACCAGAAACTGCTGCGCTTTGAATTTATGTATGACGTTTCTTTTTCTTTCTTTCTTTCTTATTGATGATAAAATCAAGTAAAACTGATCAATATTATTGTGACAGTTTGAATGGATGTAAATAATGATTGATATAATGTCATGAGAACATTTTGTTCTCAGTGCAGGGGCACAAGAAACTCAGTCAAATTCTAAAACGTTGAAAATGCAGCATTCAAGCAAGGACACCTTCCAATCATTGGAAGTGTTTGCTGTCAGGGTTGAAGAGAGAGATAAACACTTCAGTGAGATAAGTTTTGTGTCTCATTAAGCCTCCCATTGTATTTAATAGTCACCCCCAACTGAACCTTCTAGTTTTGAGCTTGAAAATGCTATTACAAAAAACAAAAAAACAAAAAAAAACTCATGCTTTTCTTCCCTAAAATGAAAATTAGCTGAAAATGTACTCACCTTCAGGCCATCCAATATGTAGATGATTTTTTTTTTCTGTCAGAATGAGAGTTCAAACAGCTGATTAAAAACATCACAATAATCCACAAGTAATCCAAACAACTGCAGTCCACCAATTATGCACAGGCCAAAACTGTTCTTAACAAATAGAGTATGTTGGTGGATTTTGATGTGAGAGGACAACAGTGGATGGAATTTTTCACAGGAGGAAGTATTATTATAGATTATGAACTGGTATTTTGGCCAGAGGTCAAAACACCTTAATGATAAATTTGTGTCTTACAAACATGCAGCCTTTTACTTTACAAGACATTAATTGAAGAACTGGAGTCATGTGGATTATTGTGATGTTTTTATCAGCTGTTTGGACTCTGATGACACTCATTCACTGCAGAAAATCCATTGGTGCGCAAGTGATATAATGCTAAAGTCTGTTCCGATGGAGAAACAAAATTATCTTGGAAATCCTGAGGGTGAGAAAATGTTCAGCAGATTTTCATTTTTGGGTGAACTAACACTTTAACAACTTTAATCTTTTTTTGTTAAAAGATGTCTCTTCTTGTCTCTTTTAGCAATAACAGAGTACGGATGGTGTGTCTACCCAGCTTTCCTCATCCCTCCGATCTCTTCTGGAAGTATCTGGATCTTGCCACGTTCGTCCTGCTCTATGTATTGCCTTTAGCCATTATCTCCTTATCGTACCTTGTGGTGGCCAAGAAGGTCTGGTTCCAGAATGCTGTCGGTGATGTCACGCTGGCTCAGTCGGCCGCTCATCGCAGAAGGAAGAAGACAACTTTGAAAATGCTAATCGCAGTGGTGGCTGTGTTTGCAGTCTGCTGGTTTCCTCTAAACTGTTACGTTGTGCTGCTGTCAAGTAAAGTGATCCAGGCTAACAATGCCCTGTACTTCACCTTCCACTGGCTGGCCATGAGCTCTACCTGCTACAACCCCTTTATATACTGCTGGCTCAATCACAGCTTCCGTGCGGAACTCAGAGCCCTGCCTCTAATTGGCCGTATAGCTAAGGGCAATGCCATCCAGCAATCCTAAGGAGGCACCCAAGATTTTGCCGTTCTGATTTTTATTTTAATATTCCATTGCTTTTATAAAAGCATATTCACATATAAAAGCACATATGAAGAGATGACAAAAAAAGGAAGGCGTAAGATGTTAAATAGAAACTATGTTCTGTTTTTCAAGGAAAAACAATTCCATAGTGGAACACGCTATGACTTTTAAAATCTAAACACACATGAAAACACTAGGTATCATACACAACTGATGATCATACACTACCAGACTTTTAAGTCGTTCTGATCACAAAAAAACTCTAAAATAAAACTATTAAACTATTAAAATAAATACGCTCTTTTTTGTTTGGAGAGGCATGACAAATGAAAACAACGTGTGTTCTAAAATCAGCTCAGAATATCAAACTTGTTTGATACTTGGAATCATAGTCTAAAGCTAAAAAAAAATAAAAATCTGTGCCTGTCATACACTAATAATTTTCTGTGAAATCTGTCAAATCCTACTGCCCAAAATCAGCAGATTGACTATGACTTCCAGCAGCAAGCTCTGACTCATCCAGATTGTAAACTGGGGCAGAAATTGTGTAGTGTATTCCTGCCTTTAAAGTGGCTTTTTAATAGCACCAAATCGCAAACAAAATCGCATAAAAAATCAGCATATAAGGACTGAATGAGATTTTTGGGCTAATTAATGATATTTAACTGTAAGCTATTAAGCTATTATTTAATTATATTCACATTTTGACAGCTTCTGTTGCACTAGAATAACTTCATATCAGGGTCTTATTTATTTGTTGTTAATGCGTTTTTCTGACACATTAGCCATATTTAATTCACTTATCTCCATGCATGAGTAATTCTCAGGCAGCACTGTGTTAAATGTGGATATTGTTACAGTCTATAAATAATGTTTACAGTATTTTTAGATGTCAATGGTGTAAAATATAGATATAGCGAAATGAATTGCTTTTTCATGCAATTGTATCCCTCTGAATATTTTCATTTGATATTAAGTCCTATTCTGAGCTTGAAATGTATTATATACAAAGCTTCAGATGCTTATGATGTTTTTAACAACGACTACAGTATGCTCTCTTCTGGACCAACCAATCTGGGCTCTTTTTTATATACTGCTACCAGTTCTAGTATAGATTATTAAATGTTTGGGTGGCCAGGTCTCAGGTTTGAGTTTACGTTCATTCTTGCACCAATCCAAGTAGGTATGAATTGAAATCTTACACATAATAACTGATTTTTGACCACTAGCCTTTATCTGACAGTGCTAATTATTGTCATAGTTTTTTTTGCAGATTGTAACATGCAGTGGACCACATCTTGAAACTGCAAAAACCATTTCTGTGGCTCTTCTTATGTGCATACAGTATGCAAAGAATAAAGCAGCCCTGAATGAACAAAACCTATAAATCAAATTCATATACTTGGACCAGGTGTTAATGTACTGTACTGTACTAATATGATGCAACTACAGTAACTGAGTTAGTCATCGGAAGGTAACTGGCTCGAATACCACAGATATTGTGCCCATGAGCAAGGCACTTTAACCCTGAAGCTGCAGGGGATGGTCCCTGTAATGTGCAATTTAAGTTGCTTTGGCTAAAATTGCCTGCTAAATTGCTACTTGCTTACTAATAGCACAGGCAGCCATCTGGGGCAAAACGACTACTTGCTTTTTTTTTAATTGCAGTAACATTCCATCTTGGGTAAAATGGGGGGAATGATTTGCTACTAACTTTGCTTCAGAAGTGTAGTACTCTAGTACTTGCCTCTATTTAACAGTTCTACAGGATTGTCCTTTATCTCTCATGCATTTTTTTTAAAAAAAATGCAAGTGTTGTGCATTGTGCATGACATCAGTTTACGTCAGTTTCTGTTATGAATTTGTAAAAGATCTTACAGATCCCTTTTTAAATCCCAAAATATCTGATATTTGCAGTAATTACCTCAGCGACAGCGCCAATTATGTGGCGCCATAGTAACGCAAGCCATGATTTCAGTAGAGATGCATTGAGTCTGTGGGGTTTTTGTCGAAGTATGAGAATAAGAACTAATCAGCTAGTAACATATTAAAATAAAGAAAATAAAACTGCTATTACCTTCATAGTTTCCATAATTTGTAAATCTATTGCATTTTTCAGAGCACAAAATGAAATAATATACATAAGTAGTACATGTTTTAAATAGCTTCAAGCAACATGTTGTAGCACAAATGCTAATATCCAAATGGACAGGTAACCAGATATCAAGGCTGGCCGTAAATTCAGGTTATTTACTGTGATGTTGAAAGACTCAAAGGCAAGTTAAGATGGTGGAGAATGACCTCATCCAAACAATTATACATGCATACATATCAAAATATAAATAAAAAGATGGCATGATAAGGAAAACATTACAGTTTGGTTAGATGAATTTAAACAGCCACTATTGTGTGTCAAAAGAGTATTATATACTGTATATATTAAATGTGATGTTTTTTTGTAATTGTGACAGATGCAGTGCTCTGGGAAATGTTTGTAATAAAACAGCATTCGCATGCTTTCATCTATTGACATCCGTCAGTCAATCTAAAAATACACCAAAAGCACACTTGGCCCGAATGAGATTTGTCAAGCCTGTTAATTTGTGCCATTGTGTGTAGAAGCAGCCAGACATCATGCCATTGAACTGACTGAGCTAACACAGAGGTGAACTCTGCCATATTGCATCATCCTTATAGGATACTGTTGCCCAGTGGGTGAGTGTTTTGCTTTGAACTACCGCAAACAGAGGATTTTACATATGCCATTGAATAGAAGAACCAAATGTATTGTTGCACAGTTATTCTGATGTGTTAAATCCCTCTATGTTGCTATTTGATCTTGTGTGACGTCTGTGCGTGTGTGTGGGACAGTGTTTGCCCACGCCACGCCGTGTGTGAGATATAAACGTCTATTCTGCGAGAATGAATTCACAATTTGATTTCCCAGTTGCAATGGGAATTATTTGCAGCTTTAAGTGTTTTGTGATTTCTATAGTTGTGAAGCTGTTACTGGTCTTAAATGAAATGATAAAGGTTGCGCTCATTTATGAGGTGATACTAAAAATGTCAATCTTGTGCCTGTTTCCTCTGTGCCTGTCAATTCAATGTTATATGTATCTTTGAAAGATGATAAATTAATTTGAAAATGTCATGCTTTTAACTTATTAGTTCTATGATTTTATTTAGTCAAACATTATATATTTTGATGTGTGTCCTATTGATGATTTATAAGCATTATTTGCATGTATTAATTAAAAAGACAAACAAGTATAGGATGTGTAGCAACAGCCCAAATATTTTAAATGGATAACCAGCTGCATTAGATTTTGATCATTTTTTTAATCATTATGACAAAAAGCCTGCATTTTTGTGTGGTTTTAATTTAAATAAATTATTAAAACTTTTAAATGGTGTGTCAGGTGGTCTTAGAGATGTTTCTATAACATGAGCTGCACACTTAACGTGCCTTGTCATGAGAAATACATTTGCCTCACTGCTGGCAGCAGAACGCAGTGTGATTATGTGTACCAATGTGGATTCAGACTGGTCAAGTTTATCCTGTAAGTGATTGCATGTGTGTTTGTTTGTGGGTCTATGTGATGTTACTGAATAGGAAGCGAAAACAGCAGTAGATGTGGAAAATTATTGTCTACGTCCATTTCTGTGGAGAATATGTCAATCTATTAAGCACTGTGCACATGCAGTTGTAACAGCAGTTAGAAGCATTAATCAATTTGTGAAGGAGATATACAGATGCATCTCAAAATATTAGAGTATCATGAAAAAGTTTTATTGTAACTTATTTCAAAAAGTGAAACTTTCATATATTCTAGATTCATTACATGTAAAGTAAAACATTTCAAAAGTTTTTTTTTTTTTTTTCATTTTGATGGTTAGAGCTCACAGCTCATGAAAGTCAAAAATCCAGTATCTCAAAATATTAGAATATTTACATTTGAGCTTGACAATCCCTACAGTATAAATTTGGGGTATCTCTTGTTCTTTGAAACCACAATAATGGGGTTGACTGCTGACTTGGCAATGGTCCAGAAGACAATCATTGACACCCTCCACAAAGAGGGTAAGTGACAGAAGGTCATTACTTATAAGTTACAAGAAGTTATAAGAAGGTCATTACTTATAAGTTGACCGGAATGAAGAAATTGGGTAAAAAGGTACACAAGCAACAGGGATGACCGCAAGCTTGAGAATACTGTCAAGCAAAGCCGATTCAGACACTTGGGAGAGCTTCACAAGGAGTGGACTGAAGCTGGAATCAGTGCATCAAGAGTCACCACGCTCAGACGTCTTCAGGAAAAGAGCTACCAAGCCACTTCTGAAACAGAAACAAACTCAGAAGCATCTTACCTGGGCTATGGAGAAAAAGAACTGGACTGTTGCTGAGTGGCCCAAAGTCCTCTTTTGGACCACAAAGGTCTGGAGTCTGGAGGAAGACTGGAGAGGCACAGAATCCAAGCTGCTTGAAGTCCAGTGTGAGGTTTCTGAAGTCAGCGATGATTTGGGTGCCGTGACGTCTGCTGGTGTTGGTCCATTGTATTTTATCAAGTCCAAAGTCAATGCAGCCGTCTACCAGGAGATTCTGGAGCACTTTATGCTTCCATCTGCTGACAAGCTTTATGGAGATGCTGATTTCCTTTTCCAGCAGGACTTTAGCACCTGCCCACAGTGCCAAAACCACTTCCAAGTGGTTTGCTGACCATGATATTATTGTGGTTGACATGCCTAACCTGAACCCCATATGGAATTTAGGGGATATTTTCAAGAGAAAAATGAGAAACAGTCGATCCAACAACACAGACGAGGTGAAGGCTCAGTAGTGCCTCAGCAGTGCCACAGGCTGATCGCTTCCATGCCACACTGATGCTGGAATTTTTGTGCTAAAGGAGCCCCGACCAAGTATTGAGTGCATTAATGAACATACTTTAAAGAACTTGAACTTTTCTGTTTGGCAAATGCTTTTTTTGATCTTAGGAAGTATTCTAATATTTTGAGATATTGGATTTTTGACTTTCATGAGCTGTAAGCTCTAATCATCAAAATTAAAACTAAAAAAACTTTGAAATGTTTTACTTTACATGCAAACTTTCACTTTTTGAAATAAGTTACAATTAAAAAATGAACTTTTTCACGATATTCTAATTTTTTGAGATGCACCTGTATACCGAGCTGCAGTGGACACATTTGTAAACAACTTCGCTTGGACCCATTGTGCGAGCTGTCTCTTTAATACCGCTGATTGGGCTGACAATTTTGACATACCCACCAAACAAGAGAAAATGTATCTCAAACCCCGTTGCACACCGTTTCCAGGAAAAATGTCGTTCAACCTGGAAACCGTAGCAAAACTTTGGGCAATGGTCTTAGCTTGAACGTGCCCCATGTGCCCTATGAATAGCTGAAGCTTGGCAGCCATATATATATATATATATATATATATATATATATATGTCTATGTTGGCAGCCACACATGCCACGAAAGCAGAGAACATCACCCACATTCTTTTTTTGTACTTTGTTTTTCATTGTGAAACAGAACACGCGCCGGGAGAGCCAGCTGACAAAGTTGATTGTCCTCAATAGCGTGGGGGAACTATGGCGTCACTTTGTAGGCGGATCGGCTGTTAGCATGAAGCTGGTTCCCTCGACAAAAAGCCAATAGGATTTTTCCATAGGCTTTTGGATAATCGCAAAAAAAAGCTCTGTGTTCAATCATACTTCATGAAACTTACACGTTTTGTCCATCAATATAATCTTCATAAAATAATACAACTTTGATGAATTTTGAAGCCTAAATAAAAGTGCTAGAACTAAAAAGCTAAACTTAGACTATAAACGAACCACGGTCGCTTGCCTTCAACGTCATGACCACCGCTCTTCCGACAACTTTCTCAAACTTATTTTTAACTTTCAGTGAAAAGGATTTACACTGTATATGAATTTTAATCCACGCTACATGAACCGATTCATATAAACTGGAATAAATACAAAACTAGAGCCAAACTAAAACTGAAATGAGACATTGGTAATAAATAGTATAGTGAATAAATGAAATAATCTTAACTAAAGGACATTTGAAAGCACGTTCTGTACATTTCAAAATAAGGTGCATTAAAAGTCAATAAATCCTTGATTAATATGAATATTTTAATTAAAAACGTATCCCCACGTACTATTCAATAAAATTCTAGTGCATTTAATCTATTAAATAACAGCAGAGTGAGTGAGTTTTTGGATATGGTAAGATTAAACTTATTTTAGTGAACAACGTACCACATTTCAGCTCTCATTTTGTTAGGGTGGGTACACAGAATGTTATTTTATCCTTGCTTCTAGGAAATCCTCAATCGATATGCTTTCTAACAGCTTCATATGGCCGTAAACATTTAATTTTAATGTGGCTTTAAGCACTCACCACATAAAGCCGGTGAATGTGGTGTTTATGATACAAACTGGGTTTGTATCATAAGGTAATATGAGTTTACCTTATGATACAAACCCAGAATCTCCAAATCAGTAGGAAAGCAATAAACTCGAGGATCTTCCATCCGAAGACATGTGTCGCATTTCGTGGCAAAGCAAAAAAACATTGTTGAACAACAATGTAAAATGCGGGGAACTAGGTTATTCTACAATTAATTGAATTACAAATTATACTACAACTGGAAAACACTGTAAATTGATAAACTGTTCAGCGTGATGACGTTTAATGTCTCCGACAGCGCCTGTAGTCCCATTTAGCAACTTGTTAGCAACCGTCTTTTTAAGAAACAACAGTTTAAAAAATCACGAGTGGGGTGTAACTGGTGTGTTTTATGTCGTAGAATAAAACGTGAAAGTATCTTGAGCCTGTGTGAACCACAGACCTTATTTAAGGGAATTAACCAAAATCCCATTCAAAAAACCCATTGACTCTGGGACGATGGAACCAGAAGTGCTAAGATGCTAACTTACTTCTGGGTTTTTGCCTACAAAGTGACATCATAGTTCCACCACTCTATTTGTTTTTCTTCTCTAGTCACGTTTGCTCTTGTGAGTGTCCGTGAGATCACGTGTCACTGTGAAATCGTTTCTACAATCGATAGGCCTGATCTCAAGTTCCCCTGCGTTCCATTCAGAAGAGCTCATCCCTATGCCCTAATCCCTTCGAAGGGTTTACCCTCCAGAATGAAAGCTTCGAAGGGTTGAAGGGTGTAGGGGACCAAACAACTGTTTCTTGAAGTGCCCTTCTGCGTCATTATACGGAGGCGCCGTCATCATGCAAAGAATCAGCGCAAAGGATCATGGGGGCCTGAAGTGTCCATCAGTTGTACCCTTCAAAATCCTTCATTCCGAAGGGCCCTTTGAAGTGGCTAATTTTGAGCACTTCGGTGTGGAACGACACTTCAATATGGCGGCCATGATTGTTTTCACTCCGAAGTGCCCTTCGGAGGGCGATATATCCTGTTTGGGCCTCAAGTTCTCAAGTTTAGGCCTAAATTTTTTTTTTTCACCTGATCAAACACACCTGAACCAACTAATTAGGATCCGAAGGAGCACTTGATAATTACAGACAGGTGTGTTTGATCAGGAACTCTGCAGGAAGGTAGATCTCCAGGAACGGGGTTGGGTGCCCCTGCTATACAGTAATACAAATACATTAAATATTGTTGTTCAGCTTGAGAAAAGGGAATGCAATATTCATGTGAGCATGTGCAGTAAGCCCTGGTAGGACAATCTGATGGGTAGGATAAAATGTCAGGATACCGGTTAATAGACACGGTCAAAATGCTATCGAGGATTTGAGTGCTAATTTTCTCCAAATTTGTTCAGATGAAAAAAAAACAAGCTCCCCTACACCCTGGATGGGCTGAGGGTAAGTAAATGTTAAGCAAATGGGCATGTAGCAACTCAGGATAGTTGCAAGCGAATGGCTTTTTTAAAAAAATTTTAATCATTATTCTGTACAATATTCAATTTTATTTAAAAAGAAAGAAAAGTCGTTGTTGAACATACTCCAGGAGGCAAATCAGACCAAACCTGATTCTCTTCCAATTAGGATTCCATCGCAATTAGGTTTCATCACCAACTGCAGGTTTTTATCTCCACCTTAGATTGAATAACTTCTGCTGTGTCATGCCCTGATAGTGTCACTGGTGAATGCATATGTAAAACCACTGAAATTTTCTCTTCATCTGTATCCTGTACAGCTCAGTCTGGCTTCCGGCCACTCAGACGGCAGTCAATGAGCAATGCCTAAGCAGGTTTTGTAATAAGAGTGAACCAGAAGCAGTCCTGTTCTTTGATCACTGGTCAGCAGAGATGTCAAGGTCCTGAGTTTGTTGGTGATATTAAGTGTATAAAGCGCTTGGAAAGTGACTCATCTTCGGTAGTCAGACAGTGTTGTGCAGTTTGCTATGAAATGTAAATGTTCTAGGCTTTATACTTATAAGGTTGCATAAGATGCAATCACAGAACATCTGTTCATAAAAGTATAAAATCTGTTCACATGGCTTTGACGCAAGTGGTATGCCTTCTCTATAAAAGAAACTACATAATCTGTTTGTTTTTTTTTTGTCTATAAAGAATTATTTTTACATTCCACTTTATAACCACCAATAACACAAACAACATCCTTATAAAAGAGCAGCTCCTCACTATTGCATACTCCTACAAGAGGGGCGGCATGTTTTGAAGAGTATACTTCAAAATGTGTTTGAATTAAACAAGACATTGCAGCTTTTCTGGGCCCATTGGGAGAAGTGCAGTTCCCCCTCTGGTAGAATTCTCAAGGGCCCTTGGAGATCATTGTAACCCTGTGGACATCATGTACAGAGCCTTACATCACCACCAATTTGTGTTGTAGCCAATCGGCTATTGACATTTCAATTAAATTAAACAAACATGAAAGCAAGGAACAAATATCAAATGACCCTGCATGCTTCATGTAAATTATACTGTTCAGGAGAAAAAAATTACCAATGATAATTTAAAGAGCAAATCTTTTTAATTAACTGTAACCTGTCAATATTCTTACAGCAAATCTCACTGTTTGGTAAGGCGCAAAGACGAACACACTTGAAATATGCAAACGGACATAAAACACATAAATATAACTGAGAATGAATAGGGGTATTTATTACAGGTATGGGTATTTATTAATTTATTTATGTTACAACAGAGAAGGTTGTGCTGGGAGTTCTGTTATACCATCCAAAATCTCTTATGCAGTACCATTCATCAGTGTTGGGCACGTTACTTTAAAAAGTAATCAGTTATAGATACGATTTACTTCTCACAAATAGTAAGAGTTAGTATCTGAGTTACATAATTATAAAAGTAACTAATTACCAGGGAAAGTAACTATTGCGTTACTTTTTAAAAAATGTTCAAATGTCAAATAACTTGGATGCCCCCAATATTAAATACGGAGTATCTATTTACACTAAGTGCAAATAGCCCGCTTTGTTGGCAAAGGCTATTTACACTAACTCTGCCCACCAAAGTGTGATTGGGATAGTCAACACTGAAAAAAGACGCTCATTTTACATCAATTTAGTGGCGTAGATAGTAAGACGTGTGCGTTTTGATGCGATCCTTTTGCCGAACTTTTTTTCTTCCTTTTCAAATCTCATATGGCATCAGAAAGGCATTTATTTTCAATAAAAATGAAGGAAATAATCAAAAAGTTGAAAATAAAGTATCGGGTAGGGTTAGGGTAGGTGTAGGGAGGTGCTTTGTCATAATAAGGTGGCATCCATTTAATAATTTGAATTAAAACTATGATTTACACTCAATACATTATTGCATACTGTTTTATAATGTACTACAATACTGAGGTGCAGATAATTGCTGCTATTTGCAATAAGTAGTATATAAATAGCAGAAACTCTTGCTATTTTAATATAGTGTAAACAGAATCTATAGCTATTTGCACTTAGTGCAAATAGCTGCTGTGTATTAAATATGTTAAATTAATGAAATGGACACTAAATAGAATAAATTATTATTATAAAACATATTGTACATTAATCTACACCAGGGATGGGCAACTTCGGTCCTGGAGGGCCACTGTCCTGCAGAGGGGGGGGGGGGGGTTGATAAGATAACAAAACTACAACAAATTCTACTACTAATAATAGAGTGGTGGAACTATAATGTCACTTTGTACGCAATAACCCGGAAGCGAGTTAGCATTTTAGCACTTACAGTTCCATCGTCCCAGTCAATGGGTTTTTTGAATGGGACTTTGGTTAAATCCCTTAAATAAGGTCCGTGGTTCACACGGGAGCAGGCTCAAGATACTTTCACATTTTATTCTACGACATAAAAGACACCAGTTGCACCCCACTCGTAGTTTTTTTAAACTGTTATGTTTCTTAAAAAAGACGATTGCTAACAATTTGCTAAATGGGACTACAGGCGCTATAGGAGACATTAAACGTCATCACGCAGTTTATCAATTTACAGTATTTTCCAGTTGTAGTATAATTTGTAATTCAATTAATTGTAGAATAACCAATTAATAGTTTCCCGGATTTTATATTGTTGTTCAACAATGTTTTTTTTGCTTTGCCCCGAAATGCGACACGTCTTCGGAGGGATGATGCTCCTTTTATCGCTTACTGATGCGGAGACTCTGGGTTCATACCATAATGTAAACTCATATTATGATTATTACATAAACGCCACATTTACTAGCTTTACGTGGTGAAAGTTAAACTTTAATGATGCATAGTGCTTAAAGCCACACTGTAAAAAATGCAACTGCACATTTTCCAGTTTACAAAACCTTTTGAGTCTCATATACTAAAAAATGCTATTTTCTTGGAACTACATAAAAACCCTTGTCAGACCAACAAAATAACCCCAAATGTTGTCCCAACTAGTCAGACACAGTTGTCTGAACAAAGAATTTCATGTTGTTGAAATGTTAAGGCTTTGTGAGCTCCTAGCATGCAGCATGAATAAATTATGCAGTTACTGTTATAGGATTATTGTTTTGCTGTTTGCTGATTTCATTTAAACTTTTTTGTTGTTGTTTTATCATTATTGTTAGTTATTTGTTGTACTGTGATGTAAAGGGCTCATCTTTTTAACATTTGTTGATTGCCACCATTCTTGAGGTTAGTGTGAGGCCTAGAGTATGTTCAACCACTTATGTCTGTTTTCTGGATATCTTAGTCTTGTAAATTGTTTTACAAACAAAGACAATATTGTCTAATTATCAGACTAACTTATCCATTAATGTTTGTCATTTGTAAACAAGTATAAAAAGCTCACAGAACATAATTTGAGACACATTGGAAAAGCATTACAAGTCTTCTTAACTAACAAAACTGTGTTAGCTGAACAAAAAAGAGACATGTGACTTTACTCAGTAACTTGGTTTGAGTGAACAACTTGGCCCAAAGTTGAATAAACTCAAAAAAGCTGTGCAGCAAGTTGCCTTGAAATTTTTAAGTTAAGTCAACTTTTCATTTTTTAAATGTTTACGGCCACAGCTGTTAGAAAGCATATGGATTCCCTAGAATAGATTTAGATAGATAGATTATAGATTTCCTAGAAGCAAGGATAAAATAACATTTTGTGTAACCACCCAACAAAATGAGAGCTAAAATGAGAGCTGAAATGTGGTACTTTGTTCACTAAAATAAGTTTAATCTTACCATATCAAAAAACTCGCTCACTCTGCTGTTATTTATAGATTAAATGCACTAGAATTTTATTGAATAGTATGTGGGGATACGTTTTTAATTAAAATATTCATATTAATCAAGGATTTATTGACTTTTAATGTACCTTATTTCGAAATGTACAGAAATATATGAAATATACGCCGGACGCTGCCATGTGGATCTGTCGGATTAACATCACGTAAATTCACCTATTTCTCCCGAAATACATGAAAGTAAGTGGTCAGTTAGCTGGGAGAAAAACAGAGTAAACTTTATAGTAACCAACACAATGTGTATTTGATAGGAATAAAACATGTCCATTAATTGAAAGGATTATTATTGCCGCTTTCCATAGAAATCAGCGTGTAGCCTATTTAACAAACTAAATATCTTTTTTTTTTTTTAACTTAATGTCATATAATACAAAACAAGTGGAGCAGTGTGATTGATTGGTTAACCTTATTTTATTTTGGAAATTGTTATAGCAATTTCTGTCTTAATTTTCATATTGTTTGCTGTGGATTAATTTATTTTATTGCTTCTTGTGGTGGATTCACTTTATATTGTTTGCTGTGATTTTGCGGGACCATTGATGGTACTGCTTTTTTCTTTCACAAACTGCAACAACAAACACTAATTGACACACCTGTAGAACTTCGTTCACATCAGTGATCTAATTTGCCAGCTGATTAGATCACTTCCAATAAAAAGGACGCTAGATCTCTTACCGGTGTGACGCTCTGGACAGATGAACGAGCCGTGTGTTGAAGCGGACTGTTGCTGATCTTCTTTTCCCTCGGTGTGGTTGCTGGCTGGATTTCCTGTGCCTGGTGGAGTCGAACCCCAGACTTTGCTGTGTCAACGCTCACAAGATTCCGACTAAAGGGAAGTGGTTCTTGTTTTTCCCATGCTGATGTGTTTTTAATATTTGAGTCAAAGGAGGCGTTCTTAGATGTCCATTTCTGATAAGGTGACAGATCCAGGAGCCGACGGCAGGGCAGCAGATGCGATAGCATTGTTGATGAGCCCATTTGAAGTAGGAAAGGAAAGTTGTCATTTTAGTCATCTAAGATTTTTTCTTCTAAGTTGCCGGGCTACGAGTAAGCGGCCCATTGATTTCACGATCTCTCCACTGACAGACGCAGAGCGGCGCCGCGGAAATCCTGGTCTGGGATTTTTCGGGATTGGGATCGGCTGTTTGAGGTCTCGCTGAAACAGATATTCTTTGCCGGTGGCAGGGGAAACACGGAGCTAAATCCGGATTTGACTGGAATTGACTGGATTTGGGTATTGTTTCACCCTGGGACAGAATATTGGACAATTTATGTTTTATTGTCTCTCCTGGCTTTTGAGGATGAGATGGTGATTTTGTTGCCCTTTTAAATTTAACTTTTACAAAAATAATAAAATACTATTTTGGTAATTCTTGTGCCTTTCTCTCTGTGTTGGTGTGGCTGGGAAGCTAGATTTATTTAAAATTTACAGAATTTCAATCTGTTACATTAACTGAAGTGTATTTAAATGTATGAAACCTAAAATAAACCATTTGGTTGAAAACATTGAACAGTTATGAAATATGAAAAGCACAGAGCGCGTCTTTTTTTAATCTGAGCTCGTCTTTCAGGCTCAGCGCCAGCCAAAGCGCGGCGCGTCAAAGGGTTAAAATCGATCGCGTTTTGGGGGTGGAGGAGGGACAAATTCAACATGGGGGTTTTGTGGCACAAATCAGGTGTGTGTTTCTCAAAACCATTGTTAGCTAACTATGATCGTTATTTCCATTGAACTCTATTTGTCACGACAGAATTTGCGACCATAGTTGCTTTTGTGAAATGCACCCCTGGTCAGATCAGTAAAAATAACATTCCTTGGTATATATTTTTGTAATAAAAGTAAGCTTCTGTTTCATAAACGGATAACAGCTTAACATTATTTACCTCAGCCTAAATTTTGCGTCTTTGCTATTATATCCCAATATCATTATGCCTCTGTTAGCTAGATATAAATTAAGAGTTGTTTTATATGTACAGATGCTCTCTGTTGTTTAATATTTATCAAAAGTATAACTTTTAATAAAAGTACAACTTCGATTAATATTTATGTTGTTAAAATAACATTCTGTTCTGTAAATGCATTGTCTGCTGGTTTATTTAGCTGCTTTTCAGAACATTAAGTATGCCACTTAATACATTAACCCCCGGTTTCTTGTTTCACAGACAAGGCTTAAGCCGTCCTAGACTAAAATGTAAATCTGAGCTATTTCAACTGAAAGAAACTTGCACTGACTGATCTTAAAACATGTCAGTGCCTTTGTTTTGTCTTAAGATGAACACCAGTAATGCTTTTTTCTAAGGCATGTTTATAAAAATCACTTAAATGTCCTAATTGAACTATGGCTTAATCCTGGCTTAGTCTAAACCCTGTCTGTGAGACCGGGCCTAAGACTTTGAATGTTAAAGTGCAAATTAGCACCTGACCACTGTTGTAAGTTTTCAACTGTTACAATTAAAAATCAGAGAAGGGTAAAAACATGCAGGCAGACAATGGTATAATGTAAGCAACACAGCTACAACAAACAAAACTGATAATGGGTGTGTTAGATTTATAGTGTGTGAATAATCAAGCTTTGACAACAACCAGTCATATTGGCGGCACCGAAGGGCCCCCAAATAAAATTCTGCTTAGGGCCCCATAAAGGCTTGGGCCGGCCCTGCCCAAAACTACAGACAACCTTTCATATGTAATACCAAAACACATCACAACACAGCCGGTAATATGATTTGTCACTAACAAGGCTGTCAAGGACAGCAACTCCAAAACCATTTCAACAAGCTCTTTGTACAAGCCTTTCCGCCTATCAGGAAAAAAGACAAATGCAATAACATCAGTTTACATACAATGAAAAACAGTTCTATGTACATCACATCAAGGTTTAACAATAAGATGATGGTGTAAATTTGATTCAGCATTCAGAGACCTGAAGAGAAGAAGCCTAAGCACAATCATATTTATTAACATCAAAATTTAGGTTCAATTTCCTCAGACACTGGAAGAAAACGCACTTAACTAGAAGTAGAGGTACAATTATAAATAGGTGTTCATACAGACCACTTAAAGTTAATAGCATTGATTTGCAGATGTCTGTATAGATCAGACATGATTAACTCCAAAAAAAAAATTGACATACCAGAATGAGATGAGACAGGCGAAAATATATTTGATGTGAAACATGCGAGATGTAAAACCATCAAAAATCATAGGCAATAATTATAAATGGAGTACCAGTAGCATGATGTCCAAACTGATGCCCAAAATAATAATGATAAAAAACAGGCAATTACTCTGTTCTGAATTCACCACATACGCAAAAAATCTATAATAATGGTGATTAGTGATGAAGCTTCTCGCAGAGGCTTTTATTTTACACACAAACAACAGAGGTGTGCAGGTGCACAGGTGTTCAGGCAGTGATGTCTAGAGGGTGCTAAAAGAAATCAGCATGGGGTCTTTTGTGGTCAGATTGTGGGCTATAGTACAAATATAACCAAGCTGACTGCCCTCTGAATATAGGGAGACTGGGGTTAGAAAAGAACAATAAAACCACACTGGCATTTAATATATATATATATATATAAAATAATAATAATAATTATTATTATTAATTATTTTTTTAAACATTTTTTGTTTTAATAGTTGCTGTTGCCTCTAATGCCTGCTGTTGCCTCTGGAAAAGGTCACACTTGGTTATTTCTTCATCTGTTTACTTCGGTTCAAAAAGGTAGGGTAGGCAGTCTCATTTTCTCCTCCAACTTCAAAATCATCCGACAATGTTGTTTTACCTTTTTTTTTTGGAAAGGGTGTTTGACTTTCTTTGTGCATTCGCTTTCGTGGGATCGTGTAGAGCCCTTTGAACACCAGGATTTTTTTATTCTGGAAGTGAACAAATCCAGCCCACATACCCTAACCCCATTTCTGCTTTTTATTCAGCTTAGCTACACCATAGCTAATTCCTGTAAATCCTTTGTCCATATTAGGGAATTTGTTGTATATTAATAATTATAATAATAATAATTTATAATTTGTTAAATTTATATAGCACTTTTCTGGGTACTCAAAGTGCTTTACATAGAAGGGGAGAATCTCCTCAACCACCACCAGTGTGCAGCATCCACCTGGATGATGCGACGGCAATATTGCGCCAGAACGCCCACCACACACCAACTTATTGGTGGAGAGGAGACAGAGTGAAGAAGCCAATCAGTATATGGTGATGATTAGGAGGCCATGATAGTCAAGGCCAATGGGGAAATTTGACCAGGATTCCAGGGTTACACCCCTACTCTTTTTTCAAAGGACATCCTGGAATTTTTTTTTTAATGACCACAGAGAGTCAGGACCTCGGTTTAACGTCTCATCTGAAAGACGGTGCTTGTTGACAGTATAGTGTCCCCGTCGCTATACTGGGGCGTTAGGACCCACACAGACCACAGGGTGAGCACCCCCTGCTGGCCTCACTAACATCTCTTCCAGCAGCACCTGGTTTTCCCCAGAGGTCTCCCATCCAGGTACTGACCAGGCACAACCCTGCTTAACTTCAGTGGGCAACCAGTCTTGGGCTACAGGGTGATATGGCTGCTATTATTACTTCTATGAGTTCGTTTGGGACTTTCTCCCTATTCTACATCCCCCACGTATTCTACACCTATGTGCCTCAGGGTAATGAAGAGAGAGACATCAGTGGCACAAAATAATCAATGTACATTTTGTCATTAAAAGCTATGAGCTGCTTGTCAAGTCACCTTTATTTATATAGCGCTTTTAACAATACAGATTGTGTCAAAGCAACTTGCCAGTATCAAAATAGGAAAATAGTGTGTCAATAATGTAAAATGGCAAGATTAAACACTCAATTTTCAGTTAAAGGCATTTCATTATTGAATTAAGTGATGTCATCGTCCAGCTCAGTTCAGTTTAAATAGTATCTGTGCAATCAAGTCAATGATATAGCTGGAAATTAAGTGTCCCCAACTAAGCAAGCCAGAGGCGACAGCAGCAAGGAACCAAAATTCCATCGGTGACAGAATGGGGAAAAAACCTTGGGAGAAACCAGGCTCAGTCGGGGGGCCAGTTCTCCTCTGGCCAGACGAATCAGCAGTTCAAGCTTGTTAAGATTAAACAGAGGAAGTGCGGAGAATATTCAGTGCTTCAGAACTGTCAATGACCAATACATCACTGGTTTTCCTGAGGTACTACCAGGACTTGTCAGTTATTCCTTTAATGTTCTGTGGTGTCAAATTACCTTTATTTTATAGCACTTTATACAACATAGATCGTTTCAAAGCAGATTCACAGTATTAGACATGAGCGTAATAGCATCAATGATACAAACTTTAAAAATGAGGCAAATCCAACATTCTGCTAAAGCAGCTGTAGCAGGACAATAATCCAGTCAATTCAGTGTTTGTTCTGTTCAGTTCAAAAACTGTGTAAAGTTCATTCATTATGAAACAAGTTCAATTCAGCTAAAGCGGATCTTCAGAAGGCAAGCTCAATTTATACTGGTCTTGGTCGGAAATGGATGGTTTTTTGCCAGAATACAATTATAAAACTTTTTTAGTTCACTCTGTTTTATTGATTTCAATTATCCTGTGGTTTGCGCTAGAGATTTCTCATCTAGGCCTCCACATTTAAAAAATCATTAAATTCATTTACTCTAATTAGATTTTAAGTGGAGTAAATGACCATTGGAAACATATCATCTGCCAGATTGATGATTTATGACCTGATTTATGACCCCTGTCAGCACTGATTGACAGGTTGTCATGTGTCAAATGTGTACATGGATAGATTTATGACTAGATTTATGGCTATATGACCCCTCTGTCAGCCCTGACTGACATGACAGTAGGGTGTGCAAATCAAAAGATCAAAACAGATGTTAGATCTGACATTTGATGGACTTATGACTGGATTTATGATGTTTTCACCTCTCACCTGTGCCATGGGGTTTTTATGGAGTTCCTTCCTGACCTGTAGCTAACTTCCAGTCTGGAGGTTTTGGGTTCTTCCTGATTGTGGAAAAATGGCTGAGCAAAGGGTGTGTATTGTCACCTTAACTGGATCAATGTTTGTTTGATCTATACGGTATATGTTAATGCCTAGTCACCAATTTGTCCCTATTGGCCCGTCTACATCCAGCCCCTAAGCAAGGAGGTTGTCTGGGGCATCTTCACCGCGTAGTCGGTGTTTTAATATGTTTGTTAACGGGAAAGAATTCACCGAGATCATTACACATCACACTTTCTATATGCTTCTGGAAAGGTGTTATGTTTGGGCATGTTCTTTCTATCTCATCTGTATGTGTGTATGCTAACACCTCTGTAGGATCAGTACAACCCAATCTGTAGGCTGATTAGGTAAACTTATAAGGAGGAGTCTTAAGTTAAAAATTATTCAAACCACCAACTATCCAAAAAGTCCACATCACCTATCCATTTACGGTATACTTCTGACAGCGAAGGTGATTGTGGGGCCTAACTGACAGTGGACGACAGTATACTCTTTGTGCGTGTGTTAATGGCTTTACAGCATCCACCTCATCTAAATAATTTAGTGGAATGGTGTGATAACAATGCTCTTGTGATTAACATAAAAAAAACTGAGGAAATTGTATTTAGGTCCACATCTGATGTATATATAAAACCCGTAGTGATACATAATGAGAACATCAGACAGGTAGAAAAGTATAGGTATTTGGGTGTAACAATTGACAACAAGGTGTCATGGGAGGATCATATTGATGGTTTGTGTAATAAGACAAAGCAGAGAATTTATTTTCTTCGTCGTCTCAGGTCGTTTGGAGCATCAAAACAGATTCTTGCACTATTCTTTATGTCTGTAATTATGAGTGTCCTACAGTATTGTAATTCTGTTTGGTACAGGAGTTTGTCTGTTAGCTTAAAGACAAAGTTGAGGAACCAAATTAAAATATGTTCAAAGATAGTAGGACAGCCTCTTGAAAAACTATATGAACTTTCTTACCATAAGAACCTCTTAAGGCTGGCTATGAATATTGTTTCTAATCCTGGTCATGTGTTGTATAATGAATTTGTACTTTTACCTTCTAAGCGTAGATATAAGGTTCCAAGATTTAATCGGGTGAAATTAAAACATTCCTTTGTACACCAGGCTGTCCTAGAGCTAAACAAAACCCATGTAAAATGAAAGCTCCAGTGTGTGGTTTTGGATTATATTGTATGTTGTTTGTTTGTTTGCTTGATTAGAGTGTATGTTGTTTGTTTGTTTGTAAAGAGTGTCAACATACCGTTACGCAAGACAAATTTCAGAGTCATCTGACAATAAAGTTATATCATATCATATCATATATCATAGATGTGCACAGAATCATGCTTTAGTTCAGTTCAGTTCAATTTATTTATAAAGCACAATAAAACAACAATGGTTGACCATTGTGCTGAACAATATCGTTTAAAAGAAATCAAAGTACATTACAGGATATGACAAGACAAACAAATAAACATTTTAAATAAGCCCTGCTTTAGACAATGAACACACACACACACACACACACACACACACACACACGTAATGGTTTTTATACTGTACAAACTGTATTTTCCATCACCCTACACCAACCTTACACATAAACCTACCCCTTACAGAAAACTTTGTGCGTTTTAAGATTTACAAAAACTTCATTCTGTATGATTTATAAGCTTGTTTCCTCATGGGGACAAAAAAATAAAATAAAATGTCCCCACAAGGACAAGGGTTTTGAATACACACACACACACAAAAAAAAAATCTGAGTATACTAAATTAAATATGAGCAAAATCGTATATGTTGTTTACTTTTTTTGTTGTTATTTAAGAAATGTTTTCATTTTAATCTAGCCCGTAGATAGTATGTGTACTGTAAAAGAACAAATATATATTTCACTTAAAACTTCTCAGTAAAATAATTACACCTTCAATCAAACACATTGTGTGTCACTAAAGCAAGTCATACTGTCTATTGTCTTTAAATGAAACTTTAGTTTTATTCTTTAATTTCTTTAAAATAGCCTGATGATAATACACCCAAGTGCTGGTTTTGACCTAAAACACAACCATGGAAGCCAGACGCCCCGACAACCTCCTTGCTTAGGGGCCGGATGTAGACGGGCCAATAGGGACAAATTGGTGACTAGGCATTAACATTGATCCTGTTAAGGTGACAATACACACCCTTTGCTCAGCCATTTTTCCACAATCAGGAAGAACCCAACACCTCCAGACTGGAAGTTAGCTACAGGTCAGGAAGGAACTCTGTAAAAACCCCATGGCACAGGTGAGAGGTGAAAACATCATAAATCCAGTCATAAGTCCATTAAATGTCAGATCTAACATCTGTTTTGATCTTTTGATTTACACACCCTACTGTCAGGGCTGACAGGACCCCGGTGTCATGGCAGTCAGGGTGACAGAGGGGTCATATAGCCATAAATCTAGTCATAAATCTACCCATGTACACATTTGACACATGACAACCTGTCAATCAACGCTGACAGGGGTCATAAATCAGGTCATAAATCATCAATCTGGCACATAGTAATATCCAATACCACTAACATAAGTTACATGGCTACTCTTCAGACGTCAAACAATTTGTGTACTGATAAGAATTGAGATTAGCATTTTATGGTGTTAAAAGATGATTTAAACAATAAATACTTAATGGGAAAATTACATGAAGCCATATATTGTGATTAGTGCAATGTACAGAATTAGTCTGCTTTCATATAGCTTTGAAATTAGCCTGCCTCCCACTTCTGCAGTCCAAATTAAGTCATGCTCAAGTGCTTTTATTGTTGGAGATAAATGGAAACACAATAGGCCAGAGAAATGCAATATGCATCAAATGGTTGCAGATATTGTAAATAACTTCTAAGCATAATAATTCTGAGGATATTGATTAGAGCACCATCAACTGATATATATTTTGTGATGCCCTGTCTGAACTTATGCCAGAATAACTTTACATTTACTTTAACTTCACATGCACTGGTACAAGCTTTTATCCAAAGTGCCTAACATCACATTCAAGGTTTACTTTTTTTTTTTTCTTGATGCATTCCCTGGGGGGAATAACTGAATTTATTTTGCAAACCTCCATTTACTCTGCTTTAATGGGCATTTACTTAAAGGGGTCATTGGATGCCTATTTTCCACAAGTTGATATGATTCTTTAGGGTCTTAATGAAAAGTCTATAATGTACTTTGGTTAAAATTTCTCAATGGTAGTGTAAAACAACACCCTTTTTACCTTGTCAAAATTAGCTGTTTTCAGCAAGCCGTTTTAGTCCATGTTCCTTTAAATGCTAATGAGCTCTGCTCACCCCGCCCCTCTCTTCCATGGAGTGACGCCATTCTCATGAGATTGTTTATCATGACTCTTTATCCCATCATGAGACACTGCGTCTTCAGCGGCTCAGATGTCGGGAGTAAATGAAGACTGCTATGTTCGTTATTAAATCCAACAACAGAGCACCTCAGTCGCTATGGAGACATTCTTGTCTACATCTGCTCCGGCGGTGAAACAATGGCGGACTGATGACAGCTCACTCAGGGCTGATCTAAAGTAAATCTAAAGTAAAATGCTAGTGTCAGTCAACAATCGTGGGAAGGCCTGCGTCTGTGTGACGTCACACAGACAGGCATCTGAGAATGGCTTGATGTGAGAAAGGGGAAATGATTAAACCAAATTTAAAAAAAAAAACACTGGGTGGATCTTTATCATTATAGGGTGGTTGTGTACACACACTGTCAACAAACATTTCAGTTCAGTTCAATGTAGCATCCAATGACCCCTTTAAATACTAGCCAAACATGTTTTCAAACACATGCTGCAATCTTGGTCTCATTACAGATGCCTCTAAAAACATTCTCTGGCACATTTTGTACTTTAGGTAAAAAAAAAAAAAAGGCTCTTAGTTTGAGCTAGGAATAGGAAACATCCCAAAATGATCTTTAGATCTTAAAACCAGCTATGAAATTTATTTTACAAAGAATTTAATTAAACACTTTTGCATGTTTGATCAAGCATTTATTGTATACATATATCCCACTTGGGAATGCACTTACAACAGTAGCATAGCAATTGCACTCAATGTGTTTTTAGATATACAATCTGTGATAAAAGTGTTTAGATTTACAAAACAAATTAAGGTACAATTACATATTTAAAAACATGAAAAACCATCAAGATAAGAACACACAACAGTCTTGAATCAGGTGAAAATAAACCAGTGCATAAAGATAAATTCTGTTAAATGAATGAAAGCGAATAGATCAATTTGCTTCTTGCCTCCTGTTACTTCTGCAACTCCCCACTGCTTTCTGTTGCTTTGGTTTCTATAGACTGCTGAGGAGTAAACCACATGTGAGGAACTTGAACATAATGAGAACTTAAACATGCACACAGCTTCTGAGCATTAGTTGGGAGCAGTGTTAAATGTCAGAAGAGTTCAAGAGCTCATGGAGATATCATTTGTCTCATCTAATGATTCTTTTTCAACATTTTTTAACACTTATACACGTGTGTGTTCATACACACACACACACACATCTTAGACTGCATACTGTTTCTGCAGATAAACACCATAACGTCTTTAAGGTGGAATATTGTGTGGTCGTGCGATGAGTGATACAGCTGCAGACATTTACAGCTCCTCAGAAACGCCTAGAGAAATTATTCACATGGCTCAGAGAGTGGGTGGAAAAGAAAACGGTGGCCAAATGACGGTGGCTCTTTTGATTTATCTGTGTGAAAGTTAAAACTGCTTCCTGCTCAAATGCACATCCCACACTTCCCTGGAAACCTTCATTTTGCCAGTTCTCTCAATTGCCAGAAGATTAGCATGCTTCCCTCACAAATTAACAGTGCAATCACACTATGGGTGCATCTCAATCAGGTCCCTAGCTCGTGAATCAGTAGATCGTGTACATGAATTCGGTCACTGGTAAATTCCCTGACTCACTGCACCTTGGGACAGTGATCACTCGAAATCCAATGAAATGATTACATACAGCATCAACAGACAACATTGTAGAACATCGCTTGAATTAATAAACAACAGATAGGACTGATATTTTTTATATTATTTTTTATTCTCTTTAAACACATCATTCTGTTACGTGTTCTTACACTCTAAAAAAAAAATGGTGCTATATAGCTCTAAAAGTGGTTCTTTGGCTCGTAATCATAGGGGAACCACTTTTGGTGCTGTATAGCACCAAATCTTGGTGCTTCAGTGGTTCTTCAGCGGTTCTTCACCGGTTCTTTAGCACCACTACCATATACAGAACCTGTTAGGCTCCTGTATGGTTCTTCAGCTGTTCTTCAGTGGTTCTTTAGGGTGATTAAGGTGCTATATAGCACCACTGCCATACAAAGAACCTGTTAAGCCTCTTTAAAGGTTCTTTACGAGCCAAAGAACCGCTGTTGGTGCTGTTTAGCACCATTTTTGTTGAAGAAATACAATGCAATATGGCACCTCTTATGGTTCTACATAGCACCATTTGACAAAGGTGCTATATAGCACCTTTAAAGATATGGTGCTATATAGCACCAAAAGTGGTTCCCCTATGATTACGAGCCATGAACCTCTTTTAGTGCTATATAGCACCATTTTTTTTTAGAGTGAACATTTCAGCTGAATTTTAATTATAAATGTTAAATAAATGTGTTCATTACCTGTCTAGCTATGTGTGTTTGTTGAAATATACGAATTATGTTGAAAAAAATGATTTGTCTTTTCAAATCTTCTATCGCATATCATTATATTTATCGAGTTGGCTCATGTAAATTATGTTTCACGCTTCAGAAATGTGACCTTATTTCCATTATGGGAGCATAGTGACCACAGATGCTCCCTAGTTTTCACGGTGCATTGTGGGATTTTTCAGGGAGTGAACGTTCCAGTGTACAATTTTGCAATTGACCCCCGATCAGTGCCCTGACTACTGAACAAGGGAGCTGATTGAGACGCACCCTATGGCTGCATCCAAAATCGCATATTTCCCTACTATACAGTAGGTGAAAAACAGTATGTGACAAAAGAATTCACAGTACTCATGAAAGAGTAGACTACTTCTGGTGGAGATTCTAACGTGTGCATACACTTTACTATCCCATGAGGACATGAGAGAGGATTTATGAATAGCAGTGAAGCAATGCAACTGACACTGGTAGGTCATTCATATTATATTCATTCATATCACATTCACATAGAACATACTTTTTTAGCGGTAATTATTATTCAAAATAAGTACCTACTCAAGATAGTATGCAATTTCAGATGCAGCCTAGGTTTTGATCATGTGAAATTTCTTGAACTTAATGGGCAATAGGACATGATGCATGTTTTCTGTCTTTAATAAATAATTAACATTTACATAAATGTTAAATATATTACCTTAATTAAAAACAAATGCAGGAAAAAGGTCAGAATTGTGAGGTATAAAGTCACAATTTACTTGTTTATTAAAAACAGAATTGTGAGTGAGATGTAAGCTCTGAAAAAAAGTCATAATTGTGAGATCTTAAACGATGATGCATTAAAAAAAGAATAAAAATAGTGTGAAATATTTTTAAATAAAGTCATAAATATTTGGAACTAAGAGATTGCATAAATGATCACAGAATTTCCATTTTTGGTTGAACTCTTGAAATATTCTAACATGAAAAGCTGGTAATTAAGAAACATTTTTCCCCTCTCTTTAATCACGACGTTTAAAACAAAACAGCTTTTTTGAATATTGTTTTTTCCCCCCTCCAGCAAAGTCATGTTTTTAGTGAGCACGTATATCTATTAGAAATAGATTTTATTCTGTGATATTCTGTGGTATTCTAATATATATATATATATATATATATATATATATACAGTATATATATATATATATATATATATAGTATATATATATATATATATATATATTTTATAATAAAATTGAAAGTATCAAAATGAATTACTCACATTACATAACGAACAAACTGCATTTAAAGATTAGAGGGTTCAAAGGGGACCACATAACAGGAATTATTCTCCTAATACTGTTTGTGTACACATACATAAATACATTTATTTTAAAATCTATTATTTAAAATTAGATCAAAATATGAAAAGTCATGAAAATAACTATCAATCTATCCAAGTAGTATGGCTACCACTTGTTCGAGGAAGTCTGCTGACTGATGTCTCGGTCATGGCAAAAGCTCATCTCACATTACAACTATAAACAAATATGATTCAGAACCATATGATTATTCAAACCATCATTCAATTATCCACTAATGTCTTACACTGGACCCACACTATGCACACTCACGTCTAAACGCCTCCCACCTGCTTGTTTCTCCGTAATGTTCTTCTAATGGTCTTATCACAGCATCTTACGCAGATCACACTGCTTCCCTGGGTTTTACCTTTTCCTGCCGTCTTCACAGAAGTCCCTTCTCCTGCCACCTGCTTTGTTACTATAGTGATGACCTTTGTGACGTCTGCTGTTTACCCTTTTCCGCTAAAGCACTTAAAATCTCCAACCACAAGAGTGTGATTACCATCACATTAACTTCCAATTCTGCCTGAAGCACCTGCATATTTTTATTGTCTTTTTAAATACTGACCGTCTTTAAATATTAACAACTACTAGCTCTATCGTCAGGGGGTTTCAAACATGGAATATTTGAGAAATTTTACCAAATGTATATTTTAGGGCTGACAAAGTTAATGTGTATACAACTTTTGCAGTTAATTTCATTATTTCTGGTTAGAATTTAGAAAGCAGAATGAAAAATGAGTAGATAACAGAAGTAATGTTTAAAATCACATATAGCGAATTCATGTTTTAATACTGAAAAATTCACCCAAAAATAAAAATTGTCATCATTTCTTCACCCTCATTTTGTTCCAAACATATATGTCCTACACAAAAGGAAATATTTTGAGAAATGTCTCATGCTGATTTTGTCACATACAGTGTTGTTTAGACACCAAAATTCATCAAAATGTATTTTTAGAGGAGGCTTGAAAACCACTGATCTTTTTAAAGCATCTGTCCTACTATACAGTGCAATTTCTTTTTGCCATCATATGCCTTATTTTGAATAAAACAAGACATAACGTTGTTAAAAATGCCATCATATTAGCTTACTGTGGTTTAAGCTTTGGTCTGTTTTGGTTTCAGTTTTTTAATGTAAATCTTAATGCATTTATAGTTCAACTTGGATAATTTCTTAGTATATTTCTTTATTTGAAGTAAAACTCACCCTACCGCCAACACTCTATTTTACACTTTCTTTAAGCTTTCTGTGCCCAGAGATTTTTCTTCTTCTGCTACAAGCATGGACCCAACCCGACAATGAGTTTTCCATTCACACAACTGCATCACGTGTCTCTGCAGATGCCTTTGAAAAGGCGCACCCTACAGACAGATCCCTGCGAAAATGCATTTTCATTTTATGCCTGTGGCCTCAACATACAAGTAAACACACACCCCCTTTGTCCCTCATACAAACTGCAAACACTATACCAAAGCTTGTTCTTAGGAAAAATGAGTAACACTTTACTTAAAGCCCTTAAATATAATGCATTATAAAAGTAGTTTTAATGCATGAATAATGCCTTGTAATGCACCTTATAATGCATTGCATGATATCATTGTAACTACAGTTATAATACATTGTAACATTTATCTCATTCATCGCTACACCTTTAGAAAGTATGATGCATTAAAACAAATGACAAACAAACATAATGTATTTTAATTTTGGTTATAATTATTTATGAAAAGATATAATGCATTACAACATGCATTATGAATACCTTTGTAATGCACTATAAATAAAGCCTTTAAATAAAGTGTTACTGAAAAATGCATTGAAATTGAATATGTTGCATACCCCCACCACCATGTAGTATTACATCACCAGATCTAGTTATGATAATGGTTTGTTCTGTGCCGTCCCTCTGTTGCCAGGGAGCTTGATACAGATTGTGTGACGAAAAGTTCCTGAGGATTTGTTAGTGGGTTTGGGATGAGCCATGCTCTGATTAGCATCGCTGTGAAAGACCCTTATACTGGGGTTAACACTATAACCACTCCGAATGCTAACTGCAGAGTTACCAGTTTCATTAATACAGCCAAGGCGGCGCAGGTCGTCAACAGTGCCCATGCTATGACTAATCGATTTGACGGCAGGACTTTTCTCTGCCAGGTAACTGCTTACACCGTTGCTAATATCAGTCGCGACAATGCTAACATTAGATTCATCACTCAAGCCTGCGTCTGTCATATCCGCATCACCAGGAGGAATACAATGTGTCCTCACCTGGACTGACGTTTGCTGAGGAGGTGTAGTAAGTAACACTAGCGGAACATTATGACCATAAAACAGTGACTGTGGGATCTGAACCTTGACAGAATCTCGCATTTTTCCCTCAGCTTTCTGCTCTGTTTCCACCGAGACGCTTTGAGTTTCATCCGTGACCTTCGAATGTTTTAGCATCACTCTTCCTGCAGAAGGAAAGACTGTGATTTTCATTCTGCTCACTTTCTGCCCACCATGAATGTTTGAGCGAGCCTTTGGATGCTCCAGCTGCATCTGACTTACAGAGTTTTCTGCTTTGCTACTTGATTGCTTTTGTGCCGTTGTGAGTGTGTTTGTGAGCGTTTGTGTGACCTGGGATTCCTGTATCACACTGTCAATCGGATTCACCTGTGAGACTGCCCATATACTGCATGGATTCAGAGAGATCGTTTGCGAATTCATGTCAGGATTGGGCTTTATATGACATACGGTGGAGGACCGTAAAGGATTCACACTAAACTCCACGCTGCACACAGTCTCAGAGAGACACTCTGATGCGTGTGGACTTGTTGCACTTTTAACCTCATGAATGTCGCAGAAGGGCTCGCAGCTCATGGCTTCCTCATTCTCAGCTTTTTCTCCATCCTTCACTGCTCTCTCTCCATCACAGTCACGAAAAGATACTTCAAATTCACTCTCTTTCTCATTGTCTGTCTCTTGAACTTTCTCTCTCCAAACATCCTCTTCCTCTTTATAAGTGAAAGTACTTGTCCACCGCTTTCTGGGCATTTCAGGTGTGAGTGACGGCAGTCTTGCAGCAGCTCCAAACAGAAAGGGCCGAGACTGTGTTTCTTGAGGGCTGGGGATTGGATCCGCCGAGCTGAGAGACAATGTACTATCCAGTGAGCTGAGGGAAGAAGTGGCAGTAGATGACAGACTTGACATGCTGGCCAATCTCTGCGCAGGATGACGGAAGCGGGTAGGGATTTGCGGCGACTTCCAGAAAGTGTAACGGCGTCTCCTTGTACCCATTCCAGAATTGCGTGATTGTTGTTCTGGGCTTAACCCCAAGGAACTGCATGACTGCTCACCTCTGCTCTCTGTTACAGCTGCATCGTAACTGGATTGACGGATAACAGGTGTATGAGTTGGTACAGGTGTTTGGGGTGTGGAAAAATACATGGAAGGCTCAGAGAGGCAACGGTCGCATGATTGGCTGAGTTCCCTGACCCCCAGCATGCTTACAGAAGCACTGGAATGTGAGGAAATGGAATCCAGTGTTCCACAGCTGTAGGCGCCTTCTGTTGATGGCATATCAATATGAAAGGGCTGGGGTCTCCTCTTTTCTTTCAGAGAAAGTGCAGCCAGAGGGAGGAAAAGAGGATGAACTTCAGGCAACAGTTGAGAAGAAACAGCGAGATCTTGATCTGTGTCCTCTGAAGAGGAGTGCTGAAGAAAATACGAACCATCTACAGGAGAGAGAGAGAGAGAGAGAGAGAGAGAGAGAGAGAGAGAGTTTTAAGATGTTTTACAAAACTTAATGGAGAAGACTAAAGAGAAAATGTGCAAATATTAATTCCAACTGTAAAAAGTGTATAAATACCTAAAATAAGTTATATAATAATTTATTCCATGGTCTGTCTGAGTACTCGATTCTGATTGGCTGGCAGGTATGCAGTAAAACCGTTTAATGCACAGGTAGTTCCAAGTCCGTTTAATCACCATTCCATATTAATGCGCTGCTGTAATTGATGCACACTAACCAACACGCATCACTCACTCGCACACACACACACACAGAGAGAGAGAGAGAGAGAGAGAGAGGTCGGAGATCGGAGATTGCGCTGCACACACACATAAACTTGTTGTCAACGCTTCCCCGTGATTTTTATTAATAAAATAAAAGATAGATACTAGATCGCTACATTATATTCCCCAGCAATGAGGTGATAAAATTTTTGCTGTTTTTGAAGTAATTTTTTTGTAGAGAGAGAGACACGCAGACACGGCAAGCAGGTACACAACTGTCCTCTCTCTCTCTCTCTCTCTCTCTCTCTCTCTATCGATTGATAATTAATTGAAATACATGCTATAATTCATTCAAATAAATGTGGTCTTACGCACTATTTCATCTAGGTGTCTGATTTGAAGCTGGCAGAATGCTAGCGTTAACGAGCTGTAACTGACGAAAATAACTGTCATTTTTACCCATTCGGTCAAATATTGCACTGCAAAGAGCAAGACAAGTTTTAACTTGTCTATTACTTGGCAAATGACCATGGAATGAATGGGATAATCGACGGCTAGTTGTGCATTAAAGGATTTTAATGCACTTCGCGGAGACAACCGCTTCGCGTTGGGTGGTTCTTTGCCTGGACATCCTGCATTAAAATCCTTTAATGCATGGCTAGCCATTGATTATCCCTTACATATACCACTGTGAAAAGTGTATAAATACCTAAAATAACTTATATTTTATATATATATATATATATATATATATTAGTGCTGTCAAACGATTAATCGCGATTAATCGCATCCAAAATAAAAGATTTTGTTTACACAATATATGTGTATACTGTGTATATTTATTATGTATATATAAATACAAACACATGCATGTATATATTTAAGAAAAATATGTTATGTTTATATATTAAATATATTTATATATAATATAAAATATAAGAATATGAATATATAAATGTATAAACATGTAAATATTTTCAAAATATATACTGTATGTGTGTGTATTTATATATACATAATAAAGATACACAGTAAATATACATATATAATGTAAACAAAAACTTTTATTTTGGATGCGATTAATCGCGATTAATCGTTTGACAGCACTAATATATATATATATATATATATATATATATATATGAATTGAACACAGTAAGAGACATATTAAAAATTTATAAAGCTCATAAAGTCATTTACAGTACGTGCACAAAAATTGGGATAGTTATGACTGTGTTGAAAAACCACAGTTTCATTGACATTATTGCCTCATACTGTACATGCTCTCATTGAGCATGAGGCAATGAAAATAAACCAAACAGGTTCAAGAGCCACCTCGACTGTGCTTTAAATGGGTCATCGGATGCAAAATTCACTTTACATGTTGTTTGAACATAAATGTGTGTTGGAAGTGTGTGTACACATCCACCCTATAATGATAAAAATCCACCCAATGACCCAATGACCACTTATAACAGTGAATCAGAGATTCCTGCAGAGTTGAGAGATCCTGCCAGGCTACCATCAGTGCATGAATCAGTTTTCCATGGTATGGTTTGATACAAAAGCAAAGTGTGTGTCAGCCTGTCTGGAATTTGCTAAACAGCACCTAAATTGACTCATGAGGTTTTTTGAAACTAAAATTGATAACTATTATGGCAAAAGCCACATTTTCTTCTGGTCAATTTTCCAGGGATACTCTGGGGATTACTCTCGGAATCAGTGATTGTTGAGCTGGTATGAATTGAAGAAAAGAGAGAAATCCTAGAAGAAAACCTATTCCTCAGGGCAAACATTCACCTTTCATCCTAAATGTGACCAAACTGCCAAAACCATACTGGAATGGCTATGAAAGAAGTGACTGAATTTATGTGTGTACCAAAGCACAAACATGAAATTCACTGAAAATCTCTGATTAGATCAGAAAACCACTGTTGTGTGTATACTGTGAAAATCATGCATATTTCTGTACTCATACCCTGATGATCTACAACATTAGCTTAAATTTGCATATTTGAAGTATACAACAGTGCTCACAGTACGGCTATGCAATTCCATAATGAAAAGATTCTTGACCTTCCATTTAATAAAAAATAAAAACAAGAAGCAATCTCATCTCACACAATCTTACATCTCAGATCTAGTTCATTACATTTAACTAAACTCCCAAAACAAGTACACTTTTGCACAAAAAAGTAACTCATATCCCAACAATGTAGCATACTACTGTTTAACATGTTTGTTATTGCATCCTGCATGTATTTCACACATTCTTCTAGGCATATAGAGAGAGAAGGGAAAATAAGAATTCATTAAGAATGATTATTTTCATATGCTGTCTGCCTTGTAATAGCACACAATTCACTAAAGGGATTATGTAAACCAGTTAACTGAGCACAACAAATATGCTGAAAGCAATTTGCATGGTGCAATTCCCTATCTTGCAGGTCGGATCTCGAGGATGCAAAACTACTGTGATCAATCATACTCCATTGAGTCAGCATCACTTGAACAGAGAAATCCAGGCACCTGAAGTGTCTCCTCAAAGGGGTATTTTTTATTTATTTTTATTTTTTTTTAAGTTAAATTAAAGTCAGTGGTGTCAAAGGCTGTTTTCGACCATGTTGATTTTAATTGCATGGGCAAAAACAGTAAATGATGAAAGAGTTTCCATATTTTTGGTGAAATAGTCACTTTAAAATGCTAAAAGGTATGCTCAAGCACACAGCACATCTTAATAAATGCCTGGGTAATACTGCAATTCCCCATCATTTGACCATCAGTTGATGAAATACTGCTGCCATGATTAAAAGAAAATGCATATGAATATATTTTTAAAATGAAATTCCATTTAATGCAACATTAATTGCTCCTAGTAAACTACTTTTCATCATTACGAAGTAGATGAGTTTGCACTGAAAATATTGACAATGACAATACTCATAAGCAGGTTAGAAAGTTAAGGTCAGTGAAAGTTTTTTTTTTTTTGCACTCAAAATGGCATTCTGAACTGTTTATTGACATTTCAGTGTAGCATTTGTACCAATCAGACACACAATTTTGCATTTGATTTAACAAATCAAATTAGTTATTGCTTTAACAAATGGTCACAGACCCCCCACCCAATACACATACTGGGTGCTGGTATGTCTGTCAATGACTCCAGGCCCCTGGTTACCTTGGCAACCAGGAGACTTTTGCCAGGCCAGATAAACTTTACGACCTAATGGCATGTGGAGAGCTCTCTCTCTCACTACACTTTCCATAGGAAAGAC
>JAFVLL020008393.1:0-24973 GCA_021397915.2 Tor tambroides
GAAATCACGTTTCCCCCTCGGGGGGCCCCCCCTATCGTCGGGCCCTTAGAATCGTCCTAACTTTCCCCCCCCTTACGGCGCCCCTGTGTGTGTGTATTTTCATTCTTAAGAGTACTACTGCTTTGTTCATGTTGAACTACTGAGCTGAAATCAATCTTCAGCATACTTCACATGAAGAACTTCATGTCTCATGTGGAGATGTCGTCTCTGTAGACTGTACTCGTGAGCTTGAGCTTGTCTCGGTCTGTAGTTACTGTACCGTCCTGGGCTGTCTGTCAGTACTCACCGCTCCTCCTTATTCTGACAAATACACTCGCCAATGATCTCTTTGACCTCAGGATCCATCACTTTATTATAACTGGCAGGCTTCACCCCCTGAGAGAGAGAGAGAGAGAGAGAGAGAGAGAGAGAGAGCAAGAGATATTAAGCAGCAGTAACTGTAGAGGACCAGCACATTTTGATCATTTGCATCTGTTTGTGAATAACAGATCAAAAACTGATGTGGTTATTCACTGGTCATCTTTCTCTCCAGTGAGCTGTGGCTCAAAACCTGCTGCAAACAGACCTCTGCGTCAGTGAGCTGACCTCTGCTTCAAAAATCACCAATTTGCTGACTTGATGACTTCTCATGTTAACAGTTCACTGATTTTCAACGGATAAATCAAATTTCAGTCAGATTGTCACACAAAGCTATCACACAACTTCAGATTGTAATGCACAAGTTTTTAATAGTGCTATTTATTTATGTTTTTGGGGTTTTTGGTCATTATTACATATCATAGTACGGAAAATATTCTTTTGTGCTCTGCAGGAAAGCAGAAACTAGTAAATGACTGATTTTTTATTTTTGGGGTGAGAATCTATAATTGTCAATGTCAAAAGCAAAACAGGAAATCAAAATATTTAGATTTTGGGGTGAAATATAACCTGGATCTGTGCTTGAGAAAGAGAACATCTCAACTAAACAATAAAACAGAGACTTTGCTCCATCTCTTGCTCTTTATTGGGCTTCTGTGCAGCAGCAGCACTCGCTCTTCTCATTCAGTAAAGATGAAATAAATCACGGCGATGTTCATCTGAATTCCATGAAGCATATTCATATGCATTATTTGCTGAAGTCAGCAGCGTGAGTGCTGCATTGAAACCCCTTCAGAGAGAAACAGAGAAGCCCTGACCATCAAACACACACGAGTGATCTTCACTCGGAGAGAAACAGAGACAGAGAGAACACAGGACAGTGATCGGGTTAGCTACTCAAATCAATACCTTCTACACACACACACACCATTTCATTAGGCCTGGCTCTAAAGCTATTAAGCCAACACTTTTAATACTTCAAGACAAATCACAGACAGAATATATAAATATAAGTTAATGACTGATTATCTGAAAAGTCTAGATCCATGACTCTCAACCAGATGGCCCCAAGACTACATGCATTAAAATAAAACCAATCAAGCTTAACAATAAAAAAAGAACAGAAAGAACAAAGATATTTCTTTCTTTCACCCCCAAGAATTAAATTCAGCGTCAAACTTTTGTAATACTACAATTTAATTATTTTTATTTTATTTTATTGCTTTAATTATTTTTTTTAAATACCTAATTATTTAATTACTAATTTCTGTAAAAGGTGTCTTTGAATATTGTTGTGGGCACTGGAACCACTGCTATAGGCCAATTTAGTGCTTGCAAACAGCGATGAGGTTTATTTGTGGACAGAAAAACCAAGTTTTCAAGTAGCAGTCTGTGGGAGCCATGGAATAAAAGAATGAAAACGGTAAATTTGAGTTTATATTTCAAAATTTTCTTCTAGCAATTCAGAGAATATAACTCATAATTCTGATAAGGAAAAACAACTCGTCCTTCTCTCTTTTCCCCTTGGCTCAGAATCATGACTTCTGGCTTTTTTTCCTCAGAACTGACAAACTTGCTATTGTTGAGTTAAATCGAGTTATAAAGTCTGAACTAGGAGACATAAACGTGCATTTGCGAAAAAAAAAAAAAAAAGTCAGAATTGTGAGATAAAATAGGTAAATGTTATGTAAAATTTTAATAGTAATAAGTTTAAATAATATTTTGTGCTGTAACTGTAGGGCTAATACAATACGTCCCCTATGAACTGCATATATGAATATTATGACAAAGACCTATAGTTTAAATCAAATTTATGCTTTAAAAGTAGAGTAATCATAGCAGTTTTCATCCACAGTCTGTCTGTTAAAGCTTCAAATCACATTATTGATATAAAATGGTTTGCATTCCGATTCTGACATCTAAAGGCACACGAATATATATTTTTTCTTATTGCACAAATTTCACCCGTTTCCCTCCACTTGTTGCCAGTGTTTTTCTGCCACCACAACGTAACATAACTGTGACGTCTACTCCACACTGGTCTGTAAAAATTAAATTTGGAAAACATGTCACCTCCTTACTTTGTAATTTAGAAGAACAGTACACCCAAAAATCTGCTGAAAATGTCCTTTTGGACTTGTGGATTATTGAGATGTTTTTATCAGCTGTTTGGTCTCTGACGGCACCCATTCACTGATACCAATATCACTGATGGCTCTATATGAACAAGTGTGTCTTGGGTTTGTTTCAGCTTTTGTCTTCTCCAGATGTTAACTGATGGACTGGAGTGGTGTGGATTATTGTGATGTTTTTATCAGCTGTTTGGACTCTCATTCTGACGGCACCCATTCACTGCAGAGCATCCATTGCTGAGACATATTTCTACAAACCTGATGAAGAAACACACTCATCCTGATCTCAAATGAACTGAGGCTGAGCACGCTTTCAGCACAATTGCATTTTTAGACGAACTATTTCTTTATTATTAAAGAAAGAGAACAATAAACAAAAAAGCTGATCATGATTTTACTGGTGGTGAACTGATGTGATGGTGTAACGTGTGCTTCCTATCAGACTGAAGTCAGAGCTGAATGTGAGTCTTTTCCATGCAAAATGTCATGTTTGTGGAGAGATTCCAATTCAGAGAATAATATGCTGATTTTTTATGCTTTGAATTTCCTTGTTTGTGCTTCATGAACGTGCAGAAACACGCTGAGGCGGATTTTAGCAGCAGGTATAAACAGCCTGTGTAATAACATGAGTCTCAAAGATCAAATCAGTCACACAATCACAGCAGTCTTCCTGAAGTGAGACGATCACTGCAGTAAGGAAGGGCTCAAGTGCAGTGTGACTTACGCTGGTGACCTTGCGATAGATCTGAGCGGCGTTCTGGCACTCTGAATATGGGTACTCAGACGTGGCCATCTCCAGCATGCACATGCCAAACGCGTAGACGTCCACGGACTCATCGTAGTGCTCCTCGTACATCTCTGGAGCCATGAACTCCGGCGTGCCTGAGGACACGATCACACAAACAGATTAAAGCATGCAAAGATGCTCTGACCCACAGACAAACACACACTCTGCTTTAATGGGCTCAATTTAGCTGCAGCTCACTTCTGTAATCAAATGAATGACAAAATGCTGAAGGCGGTCTTGGAATCTTAGGATGTTTTTTGCATCTGCACTGATATTGGGGGGAATCTGTGAAATGGGTTTGAACATGGTAAAATGAGCAACACACTCATTGGTATCTGAAAGCAAATTCAAATGAACCAGAATAATTAATAAAGGAATACTGTACACTACCAGTCAAAAGTTTTTGAACAGTAAGATTTTTTATGCTTTTTAAAGAAGTCTCTTCTGCTTACCAAGCCTGCATTTATTTGATTCAAAGTACAGCAAAAACAGTAATATTGTGAAACTGTGTTCTGTGTGAATATCTGTTAAGCTGTAATTTATTTCTGTGATCTGCAGCTGTATTTTAAAACTTTTCAAACTTAAACTTTTCAAACTTTCTTAAACTTTTTAAACTTTTTTAAACTTTCTGGTCCGGCTTTCTCAAGCCAACTTAAAGTTTGTCTCGACAAACTTTTTTATCTAGTTATTATTATTATTATTATTATGTTGAAAACAGCTAAATAGAATTTTTTCAGGTTTCTTTGATGAATAGAAAGTTCAGAAGAACAGCATTTATCTGAAATAGAAAACTTTTGTAAACATTATAAATGTCTTTATCATAACTTTTGATCAATTTAAAGCATACTTGCTAAATAAAAGTATTCATTTCTATAATTTATTTCCAAAAAAAAAAAAAAAATTATTCTGACTCCAAGCTTGTATAGTGTATAATGTTACAAAAGCTTTTTATTTCAGATAAATGCTGATTTTTGGATCTTTCTATTCATCAAAGAATCCTGAAAAAATGTACTCAACTGTTTTAAATATTGCTAATAATCAGAAATGTTTGTTGAGCAGCAAATCAGCATATTATTATGATTTCTGAAGATCATGTGACACTGAAGACTGCAGTAATGATGCTGAAAATATAGCTGCAGGTCACAGAAATAAATTATAGTTTAATAGATATTCACATAGAAAACAGTTATAATAAATAGTAAAAATATTTCACAATGTTACTGCTTTTGCTGTATTTTGGATCAAATGTAGGCTTGGAGAGGAGAAGAGACTTCTTTAAAAAAACATGAACAATCGTACTGTTCAGAAGCGTTTGACTGGTAGAGTATGTTAATGCAGAGCAGCTGGATAAGACTGGAGCGCTGTCTCACCGATCACGCTCTTGGCGAAGGAGGTTCTCTTGAGCGTGGCCAGACCCAGGTCTCCGATCTTCACGCTGCCCGTGGGTCCTGTGATGAAGATGTTGTCACACTTCAGGTCCCGGTGGATGATGGGAGGAGTGCGCGTGTGAAGGAAGTGCAGGCCTTTGAGGATCTGACGACACCAGCTGCGCAACACTTTGGGTTTCATCACCTTGAAGCGCTTCAGATACCTGGAGAAAACCATTAGCTTTACTTGTATTCTGCATAAACCTCAACTGCAAACACGTCATGTGTGTGGAACAGCGGCGACTCCAGAACTCTCCCTCGCAAAGTAACTGTCACATGACTTCAGAAGACCCACTTTATATGAAGTGTCTTTAACTACACGGCAGGTCACTCCTCATATCTGATAAAACATCATGATCTTATTGCCCTTAAATGCTGAACAATATATTTTAAAGCTGTCTGTCATCAACAACATCCTCTGAATTCAACACATTGTTACAAGGTAAAAAAAAATAATAATAATTTGAAATATTTTACAGCATTTAAAATCACCAAAATCACAATTTTACAATTTGATTTTGATTGAATTTCATTTTTTTCTTCCACATTCTCTGTAATGTTTTTTTTTTTTTTTCAGTTTCTAAATTTAACAATTAAAATACAGGGGTAACACTTTACAATAAGGTTCATTAGTTAACTACATGAGTAAACATGAACTAAGAATGAACAATATTTCTACAGCATTTATTCATCTTAGTTAATTTCAGCATTTACTAATGCATTATTAAAATCACAAGTTCTGCTTGTTATCTTTAGTTAATGCACTGTGAACTAACATGAACTAACAATGAACAACTGTATTTTTATTAACTCACATTAACAAAGATTAATAAATACTGTAATAAACGTAGTGTTCAATGTTCATTCATGTTAATTAATACTTTAACTAATGTTAATGAATGACACCTTATTGTAAAGTGTTACCGTTTTTAGTGTGTCCCTCAGGTTATTGCTCACTGTGTTATTTTGACCACAGTACCTTTAAATGGATGCTCATAAATCACAAATCACTAAATGATAAAGCTGACATCCCTTCCTTGGAGAGAAACAACTTGTAAGTTGTGAGCTGAGTGAGGCTTGACCATTTTTAAGCTTCTATTTCATAGTTTTTGTTTCATAAACGCCTAAACAGTGTTCCTGTGGCTCAGTGTAGGGCACTGCGTTAGCAGTGCAAAATGTCGTGGCTTCAATTCCCAGGGCAAACACATACTGATAAAAACAAATGTATAGCCTGAATGCACTGTAAGTCGCTTTGGATAAAAGCGTCTGCTAAATGCATAAATGAAATAAACGCCTGAGCTTGACCAAAAATGACATCTCCCTATCATGATTATATACGAGGCACCACACTCTGAACTACTCCTCTCCTGGATTACACTGGACCGCGGCTCAGACTGTGACTCTAATAACATCAAGCGTGGTCCTCACGTTTTGAGCGTGCCTGACGTCATGAGCTCTGTGACCAGCACGATGCACTTCTTCCCCTTCAGCGGAGACTCCCAGAAATCATAGAAGCGCACGATGTTTGGATGCTGGAGACCCTTCAACATCTCAGCCTCCTCTTTGAAGCGCTGCCTCTCCACCTTCGTCAGCTTGCGGTCCTGAAACACACGACACAACCAATTCAAACAATTCATCTGACACTCTGAGAAATCAGACCCAGATACATAAACTCAAATCAAAGCGCTGGAAAATCCTTTCCTCGGGATCACTATGAGCTTGATATTAATCACAGCGAATAAATCAGCTCGGTGAGGAACAGACCTCATGAGAAATTGAATTCAGAAATATCTTCTATATTGAGTCTCTCTTTTCTTCAAGCGAGAGAGAGATATACCTCCACCATCCTGCAGAGAGACATGTGACTCTGGAGCACAAAAGCAGTCATAAGTAGCACAGGTAAATTTGTAGCAATAGCTAACAATACATAGTATGAGTCAAAATTATCCATTTTTCGTTTATGCCAAAAATCATTAGGATATTAAGTAAAGATCATGTTCCATGAAGATATTTTGTAAATCTCCTACCGTAAATATATCAGAACTTAATTTTTGATTAGTAATATGCATTGCTAAGAACTTCATTTGAACAACTTTAAAGGTGATTTTCTCAATATTTAGATTTTTTTTTTTTTTTGCTCCCTCATTTTCCAGATTTTCAAATAGATGTATCTCGACCAAATACCTCAGTTTCTAAAAATAGACCCTTATGACTGGTTTTGTGCTCCAGGGTCTCATAAAATCATACAGTGATCACTCACTCAATTCCTCGTGGAGAACATCAAGTCCCACATTGCATTTATACAAATGTGTCTCATTACAGAAGTCAAATATGTCGACTTTACAGCATAAGTGTGATTTTTAGGCCTGATGAATGTGCACAAGGAAATATACTTGTGCGTAGTGGGAGGCTTTTTCAGCTCCAGCAGTCTCATGCATTATGCAGCGGTTGCTTCAGTGTCTGTCCATGCATGCTCCACCTCTGCTCCGTCTGAATCACCTCATGCTCACAGTGCAGCTCTGACAATACATCTTTCAAACATCCAGCTAAATCACACCGTTTTAAAAGCACACTTCCAGTTAAACGTTTGGAATTAATGTTGATGAAAAAGTCTGTTCACTGAGGCTGCATTCATTTGATCAAAAACACAGTAAAAACAGTAACAGTGAAATATTATTAGAATTTTAAATTGTTGGATCTACTTTATCTCAAGTGTTTTAAACTACTTTGTATTTACATTAAATCCACTTCTTGTGTACATACATGTTTGTATTTTTATTTAAGAATACATTAGTACCCTAATATAAAGTTTGATTACTGTATTACTGTATTTTTCATTAAATAAGTGCAGCCTGGGTGAGCATTAGAGGCATAAAGCTACCTGGTGCAGCATGTGCATTTTTCAGTGTCTACTACATTTCTCTATTTTTTGAAAAACAAAACAAAAAAACCTAGCCCAATCAATTTAGTCCACGATACGAACACAGCTTGTGTCTCTCTTTAAGAAAACACCAGCACATCTGTACACAACATATGACTCAGGGCTAGGGGTTTGTGAGCAACAGGTTTACCCACTGCTTCTCTCATACTCTACAAACACATCAATGCTGCTGACAAACACAGTTCAAAGAATATGCTGTTTCTTCAGGAAGCTTTATTTATTTAATTTCATTTTATGATTAAGCACTTTTAAAATGGGTGTAGAAGCATGAATAAAAGCCTCAACTAAACCCCACAGTCCCACACCCTGCTGTTCCTCAGCCGAGTGATTCAGTGTTTTCAGACGGACAGCTCTAAATATGGGCTGTTAAACTCAGAGGAATTAATCAATACGCTTCTGTTCCAGCCCTGCACAGCTCTATTAGCGCACACACAGACCCTGAAGACCTTTATTGATAGAGCTATAATATGTGCAGACATACTCACCGTTGAGCACACAGAGGAAATCTGCGCATGTTTCCTTTCCCCAAACGCTACGTCACAAAAACTGCTGTGAGTGTGTGTTCACACTTCATGAATAAATAAGTGCACTCACACACACAGTGAGACGGCCTTTGTTTAGTCAGGACTGACGGAAGGACACTCAACTCTAGATTACAGCATAAGCTATGAGAGGCCGTGCCTTATGCTGCTTTTACCACACTTATGGAATCTGCAGCATCAATATTAGAAAACAATAAACGGTTACATTTATAAAAGCAGATTAATCAATAGTACTTTGCCCAGTGCATTGATCAAACCTGAATGCAAAATAAAGACCCTATGAAACAGCTTTCTTATTATTTCCAAACAGGAAGTACTAAACTGGGACACACTGAAGAGCTGTGTAATTTATACACTAAAGTGAATAGGCTTTAGATGGTCACCATGATCTGCTGCTGATTTGTCAGCGGCAGACGCTCTTAAAGGGGCAGTTCACCGCCAAACCTGATTTTCTTTTTTTCTGTGGAACACAAAAGATCATATTTTTCCCAGAGAAGATTTTAATGATTTTAATGTTCTTTAAATGCATGATATTGATCATATTGTGAACATTTCAATTTAATTTTAAATTACTAAATGATAATATAAATACTAATGTACAAAACGTGTTTCACGCAAATACAGAACACTAAAATAATGCAATAAATATTCATTTAAACTTCATGTACATAAATGTTAAGAAAAAACTACGAGGAAGAAGCTATTTAAATGAAAAACCAAATGTGAGCTGTGGGTTTTACAGATTTCACTGTAAATAAGACGACTTGCTCTTTTACGTGAAATGTAACTATTATAATTTTCTATAATTTATCTTTTACAGCTTTTCACCGAATAGAATATGGAAACTTACTGTTAAGCAATTACACTTTTATCATTAAAATGGTTTTCATTTTTACAGTGTGCACCACAGGCCAATTTCATAGAGTCTTTAAAAAAAGAATTCAATAGATATGAGCAGTGTTAATTTTTCTTCTTTTTTTTTCAATATTCAATATTTCATTCATATTGTACTCTCCAATGCCACACATTTTTAGTCAACAAAAACAACATTCTAATTGATCATGTACAAAATTACAAAACTCTTTTACAACCTTTAACAATTTTAAACAGCACTCTGAAAAACGTTTATAAACTTTAAATATGTAAAGATTCCCAACATCAACAAAAACGCAGAGATGGATAAAGAGATAAATGGTTTAGACGGTGTTGGGAAGGTTACTATGGAAAAGTAATAGGTTACAGATTACAACCTACCCTACTTAAAATGTAATTAGCGTAACTATTTCAATTACTTTGTTAAAGTAATGTAAATGATTACATCTGATTACTTTTTGATTACTTTTCTACATTTAAATTTAGCAGACACTTTTATCCAAAGCAATTTACAAATAAGGATAATAGAAGCAATCAAACCAACTTCCAATATCCTTCATCTCTTGAACTAAGATTATAATAATTGAATTTTAAAGCACAGTCACCACAAAATCAGACTTAAGCACCTCTTTTTACTTTGAGATCGTCCTGAGGTTAAATACAGATTTAAAATCATAACAAGAAATAGTAAATATTAATACAAGTAGCATTCAGATGTAACCTCCTTTGTAATCATTAACATTTTCATAAGTAACTGTCATTTAATTACACATTTTTTTCTCAGTAACTGTAACAGATTACAGTAACATTTATTGGTAACACTTTATTTTAAGGTGTCCATAATACAGAGTAATTACCTAGTTAAGTACTTAGTAGTAGCTGTTGTACTTACATCAAACAAAATGTACTTACCATGTAACTAAGTTATGGAACAGCCTGTGCTTACAGTTAGATGTAATGGGCAGCTACTGTTACACATATGTAACAGACCGAGTCTGTTACACAACTAATGTAAACAAAAGATTGTTACATATGTGTTGCAGACTTTATACAACGTAATTATAAATGTAAGTACACAAACATAAGCTACTTAAAATAAAGTGTCTCAAGATTGTACTTAAGTGTACTTCATGTGTATCTATACTGAACACCTTATCCAGCTGCACCTTAGTTTGATTTAACCCACCAGTACACAGCTTAAATACATGTAATACCTTTCTAATTACATTACAATTACAGAATATTACACAAACATAAGCTACTTAAAGTGTCTCAAGATTGTACTTAAGTGTACTTCATGTGTATCTATACTGTACACCTTATCCAGCTGCACCTTAGTTTGATTTAACCCACCAGTACACAGCTTAAATACATGTAATACCTTTATAATTACAATTACATAATATTACACAAACATAAGCTACTTAAAGTGTCTCAAGATTGTACTTAAGTGTACTTCATGTGTATCTATATTGTACACCTCATCCAGCTGCACCTTAGTTTGATTTAACCCACCAGTACACAGCTTAAATACATGTAATACCTTTCTAATTACATTACAATTACAGAATATTACACAGGCATAAGCTACTTAAAATAAAGTGTATCAAGACTGTACTTAAGTGTACTTCATGTGTATCTATACTGTACACCTTATCCAGCTGCACCTTAGTTTGATTTAACCCACCAGTACACAGCTTAAATACATGTAATACCTTTCTAATTACATTACAATTACAGAATATTATACAAACAAGCTACTTAAAATAAAGTGTATCAAGATTGTACTTAAGTGTGCTAGTAGCTGTGTAACAGACTTGGTCTGTTACATATGTGTAACAGTAGCTGTCTATTACATCTACATAATTACAAACTGTAATTACAAGCTGTTCCATAACTTAGTTACATGGTAAGTATATTTTGTTTCATGTAAGTACAACAGCTACTACTAAGTACTTAATTAGGTAATTATTCTGTATTATGACACCTTAAAATAAAGTGTTACCCATTTTTTTGTAATTAAATTACGTAACGCTGTTACATGTAACTAGTTATTCCCCAACACTGAGTTTAGAGAATGCATTGTGCAAATGCTGCCGAGTTTGAAGCATCTTTCAGTCAATATCATGAACTCGGTGGCTTTCAGTGCACTACTGACCTCAGCGCTTTACTCCGGCCCTGAATGGAGATGATTTGATTGTACTGAGTCTGACCGCAGTCCTGACTGACCCACTGACCCGATTCCACACATCAGAACAATCAGCCCAGTGAACGCTGAGGTCAGAGGTCAATGAAACAACCCTGACCTCCACAAGAGTCTCTATGACACACGCTGACGCTGGAGTTTCACTGCAACTAGACGCTTCCAGAGATATGATGCATCTGTCTGTCTGAAGAACCGGACAGTAATGAGCTTCTGTTATCAGATTCTGAAGAGTCTGTCTATCATATGAATTTCATCAGCTTTGTATTTAAGTGAGCAGCTTTTTGACAGAATTATGATGACGTCAAATCTGCTCCAGGGCCTATTTTAAACACTCCCTGTCATTATAAATATCCAAACACTATCTAGAAATCAACACTAATTGGGAAAGTTAATCAGCATGCACAAATAATAGATCTCTGATATAAGCCCGAAGAAGCTGTGGTTTACAGTGAATTTATAACAGCTAAGGGGCGTTGTTAGGCACGACGCGGAGTGGCATAACTGGTATCAGTGTTCTCTGTATGATCCATGGAATCTATAAAGACCAGTCTCATGACAACAGGAAAACTAATCAAAAATTATTAGCATTTTTGAAATTACATTATAACTGACCACAAGGTGGCGCTGCCCCAAAATATTTTCAGAGCATGGTGCCGATGACACACACCTAGTTTCATTACGATACGCCAATGCGTTCATAAAATATCTCATTTCATGAAAAGAAAAAAAAAAAATCACAATGACAGAAATGGGAAAATTGGATATCGGTTGACTCGGTAAGTCGCACTGAATTTAAAAACACCAGTCTTATGATTTTTAGCCAAAACATTCAGAAGTTCTATGCAAATATAGCCATTTTTCATACCTCCTGACTACTAGGTGGCGCTGTGCTGAAACTGTGCAGGTACCCTCAGGTCGTGGTTATCATAACTCACGCCAAGTTTGGTTTTAATACGCTAAAGTGTTGCGGCGATATAGCCTCATGTCCATTTTGCTGTTAAATTCGTTCATGCGTTTTTCAACAGTTTGACTAATCAGCATGAACTCCATGTTATTTTGTCAGCATGGCTTGAAGATGACGTGATTCAATTTTGTGAAAAGCCGGACAAACGGCCTATAAGATAAAAAAAAGTATGTTTTTCAGAAAATTCAAAATGGCAAAAATTATTTTCCTTAATTGGCTTGTATTTACATATTTACCACTGCTTGGAAAAGCTTCCATACGGGACATTCTAAAACGCTTAACGTGGCTTAATGCATTAAAACTGTGTTTTTAAAAGACCAAACTCAGTAAACACAATATTAATAAAGCATATACAGACAAGCAGATGAGTCCAGAATAAAGAACCCAACGTGTTTAATTCCCAAGGAAAACACTTATTGGCTTAATGATTTAAAACAGTATTTTAAATGACCAAACTCAATAAACATTATTAATAAATTATACTATGTACAGACAAACTTGAGTTTGGTCTTTTAAAAACACTATTTTAATGCATTAAGCCACGTTAAGCGTTTTCCTCCCATAGAAAACTGTTATAAGGAAAATACTTAACGCGTAATTAAACGTGTTGCGTTCGTGTTATGGCTCATATCTGCTCCTCTGTACATAGTATGATTTATTAACAATATTTATTGAGTTTGGTCATTTTAAAAACACTGTTTTAATGCATTATGTCATTAAGTGTTTTCCTTATGGGAGGAAAATACTTAATGCGTAATTAAACGTGTTGCGTTCTTTATTCTGGACTCATCTGCTTGCCTGTACATGGTATGCTTTATTAATAATTTGTTTATTGAGTTTGGTCTTTTAAAAACACAGTTTTAATGCATTGAGCCACGTTAAGTGTTTTTCACGTTAAGCGTTTTAGAATGTCCCTTCCATACAGGTCCGGCTCCATTCAGACTCACAATTTTTAATATCTCCCACCTTCTGTTCTCTTGTGGAATGTCCTGTTGCTTCATTTAGAAACACAGCAAATTCTAAGAGTAAACTGAGTTGCAAATGTGGTTTCACGTAGTCTTTACGTAACAGAGGTCCAAAACGTATCAAGACCTTACACTTGAGCTATGAGGAGTTTAGAATCAGAAACGAATGGTGTTCGTGTCTATGCTTGTTTGAGGATGAGTGGTGCATTCGGCTCTGTTCTGTTTTGTTCACTCCAGCTATTTTTGGGCACAGTAACACATCCTGTGTGAACGCCCACTTTCTCGTCTCCCGCTGCAGTCACAACAGCAGCCTCCTTATTTCTTGTCCTTCGACATGGATGAACACAGCCGCTAACTTCATATTTCCTTGGCTTGGTCTTGTTTCAGCTGTGGGCTAGTCAAACTAATAAGGATCTGAACTGTTAACAAAAAGGTTTCCTTGTAATTCATCAGTGTTTGCATTTTAAAATAGTTGAATTATTTAACTGTTCAGTGCTTCATTTAAAGCACTTTTTTGGACTTCTGCATCCACAAATGCCAAAACCAGATCGGGGAGAGAAGGGATGGTTGCAACACTTTTTGCATTTCCTTTAGTTTCTCAGAGGCTGTTTGTATTACGAAGCCAAAATTTGAATACAATAAAGCCACATCTATCAGCTTCTCACCCACACTGCTGCAACATGTGTACAAATGTGACCCTGGAGCACAAAAGCAGTCTTAAGTCGCTGGGGTATATTTGTAGCAATAGCCAAAAATACATTGTATGGGTCAAAATTATCCAGCTTTGTTTTATACCAAAAATCATTAGGATATTAAGTAAAGATCATGTTCCATGAAGATATTTTGTAAATTTCCTACTGTAAATATATCAAAACTTAATTTTTGATTAGTAATATGCATTGCTAAGAACTTCATTTGAACAACTTTAAAGGTGATTTTCTCAATATTTAGATTTTTTTGCACCCTCAGATTCCAGATTTTCAAATTGTTGTATCTCAGCCAAATATTGTCCTATCCTAACAAACCATACATCAATGGAAAGATGATTTATTTAGCTTTCAGATGATGTATAAATCTCAATTTCGGAAAATTGACACTTAAGACTGGTTTTGTGGTCCAGGGTCCCATATGACGATATACGTACAATTTATACTTGAATAGACAAAGTGAAATGTTGCAACTGACCCCACAACAGGGGACGGTTGCAACATTCATTAAAATGTAATTAAAATCATTCTTAAATATCATTTTGCAATTTCTTTATTTTATTTGTGCACAGACAGGGTCTTCAATAAGTTAAATTGGCTGTATAAAACCAAAGAATAGTAAATGGAAAAACATTTTCAAGTAAGCATATTTTTAACCTAGATTTACTTAAAAGAAGAGATACCTAACTATTGAAAGGGGTTCTTTATTAATCAAAAAAAAATACAATTATGTAATGTTATGGCAAGCTTTTAAATCAATGTTGAAGTAAGGGACAGCATGTTGGGATGGTTGTAACAATGTGAATCGTGATTAAAATGTTATGTTTTTACAGTGCTTCAGTTCACACAAACAACGTAGACACTTTGACAAAAAAATCTGACCTTTAAAAAAATACTTTTTTACCATGAAAATGATTTTTTGTAGAAGGAATGGTCCCATGTGGCTGATTTCTTCCAGGAAGGATGAGGGGCTAACTGAGCATGTGCAGTATGAATATCATCACTGTAGCTCATTCCTGATTGAAGAAATAAGCTGCCCCTCATTGCAACCGTCCCCACTCTCCCCCTACTCCTGGTTCATTTTCATCAATAAATACAATTTGAAAATTACAAAGTCATGTTTCGTATTTGTTTAAGGGAAATTTATATAATTTTAAGACTTGACCTCAATGAAAGCCACATTTATGCAGAAATTAACTTTGACTTTTTTTTTTTTTTTTCAACATTTGGAGTGATGACACAAATGAACTGTTAATTCATTGAACTGTACATTTCAAAAGAACTGATTTGCAGAATAAATGTAACTTCTGAATCCTAACTTCAGCTTTGGTGGACATGACCATCAACCTCGGGCTTCCTTCAGATCAACAGGCTTCTCAGATAACCATCCTGACTAGTCGATTTGGAAAATATGCAGTTTTGTGCATCAAACAGACGGCACATGTCTGAGAGCGCTTAAAGACCTGGACAAGCGACACAGTAATTAAAGGCTGAATGGAGGACAGGCGTGAGCCATGAGCTGGAGAACATCACTTCAACAAGAGCCTTATGAACCCTGCAATCTGTGAACCGTACAGCGCTTTGAACATGAACCGAGTAAAAGTGATCTGAACACCTGGCATCCTCCCACTAAGATCACATGCAATAAGATGAGGTCATGTGACAATGATATTTTTTGTTGCATTTGGTGAAAAAAAAAAAACACAGTGGGCAGCTATTAAGCCTCTCTTATGAAACACAAACTGATTTGTAAATCTATCTTTGCATAGCTTGTCAAATTCAATTCAGTGCAATGACTGCAGTGATGCAGGCTGTTTCACGTCTGAGGTTCATATCCGTATCTTCCTCTCCTGTCCTCCTGCGGTGGCATCCGGGTTTGTGCAGCTCGGGCCGTTCAGTGCATTTCCCATGAGCCTGTGTGAGTGCGGCGCTGTTGACACAGCACAAATTCACCTGATGTGGCTTCATCAGTCAGGCAGGACGCCAGATGACCATTAACAGATTTGACTGAAACACGAGGACTCCACAATCCACTCCATAAAACGCTTTCTGGCATCCTGACATGAGATCTATGATGAGGAACTTCACAGAAGCAAAAGAGCCAAATCCTGAATAGAGACAGACTGAATTTGTAGCACAGCTCAAGTGTATGCTGTGCTGATTTTATGCATGTTAAGTTACATAATAATGTCAACATGTAACATTGCTCCAAGGCTTACAACTGTTTATGAATTTAGACATTTATGCATTTGACAGATGCTTCTATCCAAAGTGACTTGCATTGCATTTAATGCATGCGTTTGATTAGTTCATGCATTCCCTGGGAATCGAACCCACAACCTTGTTGTTGCTAGCGCCACGCTCAACTGTTTATGCTCTGAAGTGCCTATGGAGAAAATGAATGGCCAGTGCTCTGGAATCAATGCTGCTGGAACAGTGTGCGGTCACTATCCAGACAGAGAGCGTGACGGAGGAGGATCGGTGGAGCAGCTGCGCCAAAACACCCTGACCTGTCAATAATATCATCAACAATCTGTCACCAGGCAAAACCTCTTCAAAAGATCTCATATATAAAGCAAAGCCGTCAGTACTGTCTGAATCCCTTCAGTGAAGGTCCCTACAGCAAAAGGCCAGCGGATCTGAAAAGAACGATTTCTCAACATGGTCCGCTGCCCAACCTCTTAGGAACTAAATGAACAACAGTACTGACCTAGTTTGCAGTGTTTTGCGTATTTACCCCAAATCCACCCCAAACACACGGGCAGACAAACCCGGACACGCCTGGAGTGTGTGTTTCTGTGGGTCTGAGATCTCCATCAGCGACGCCACATTCCTGCAACTACAGATGCTTTATCGACAGAGCAAACACACACAGACGAGAAGAGGCTCTGCTAAACGCTTTCAAATGCATTCCAAGAGGTGTTAAAGTCATCTGAACGTCTTTACAGGGCTCAACAATAAAAACCTGAAGCCTGAGTCACAGAGTTTGTGTCACCTGCCCATTCAGACCATTGCATGTACATGATTTCAAGCCTTAAACATTTGCTTTTCTGTGTTGTATTAAACTTTGATGCTGATTTAAAGATGCATAGATATTTTGAGCTGGCTAACATACAAAACAAGGTTGTGTCAAAATAAGAGTGATTTGTGATGGTTGATGAAAATGATTAACAAACCACTGTATGCCTTCGTTTTACATGTTATATGAATTTATAGCTGTCTGTTATTGATTTGAGGTTGAGCGTTATTGTTTTGAGTTCAAATAAAATAACTAAGATAATGAAGAAGAAAATAATAAAAGAAAGAGCACCGAAAGAAAGAGATGAGATACTTTTGATCACAGACTGACTTGACTGATCTCTGACCTCCAGAGCTTCGATTGCATTACGCTTTTGCTCAGGCCGTCGGTATCCAGTCAGGATAACGTTACGGCTCCCCACGCTTCATCACAGCATCCTAAACCACCTTAAGATCACCGCTCGCTGTGAGAAGAGCATCCAGAAGCTACCCCTCGAACATCGTGTTTGAGAGGAGCCTAACAGACCAATGCAACTGTTGTGCCTTCACAAGTCTTTCTCTGATTGTGGCGTCTGCAGGGGATCTGGTTTTTAGACTGACTGTGTTCATTATGTGGCCTGGTCTGTTTTTTCTGCATGTCCTCATTGGTTGTCATTTAACAGGGCAAACTAGGATAGGTTCACCATTCCTGAGAGTTTAGCATTGGGTCTCAGGACTTATGAAGAGGACAGCTGGCTTCACACTGCTTTGTAGTCCTTTACACCCTAAATTTGCCATTGAACATGTTGTATATGTTGTTTAATGTTGAACATATTCAGTCTGAGTGCTTTGTTTAGTTCACTCATGCAGTGAATTGTCTGAAACTTTTTTTTTTTTCACAACAAAAAAACAAAAAGTGACGGGAATACAGCACTGGATGAGGCGGATATGTATAATCAACTGAAACCAAGCCTTTATGAACCGAGTATCAAAGTATTTATCATTGGACAGTGATGAAGATGATTCAACACATATGTAAATAATTCTGTACTACAGGTGAAACATTTTACAATCACATGACATTATCATGGTTTTTGGGCACATGGCTTAATATGCAACTACTGTACTTGAATCAACATGGCATCAAGTACAAAATGATACCATCCATCTCTACATCATGCTGCGACAGTAAACTATTACTGACATACTACTGTTTATCTTCTGACAGATGACTTTTTAATTTGTTCATTTAAAAAATTACAGTGACACTTAGCATGCCATCTCTCACAAATAATGCATCTTTCATAACACATAAAACCCTTCACCGACTTCATCATCATTATTTTGCCAAACTAGTTATTTGCTACATAAGTGGTGTTTTCACTGAATAGTACTTTTACTCTCTCTAAGAATTACTTTTACTTCAACTTGAGAAATTACTTCTAAGTGCTTGTAGCCAGGATTACCAACCCAGGCTACAGTTACTAGTCCAACAACCCTTCACTAAACAAACATCTGAGATCAGCGTTCACACTGAACACTTCCAGTCACAAACACTGTGTGTCCCTTCAGATCTGAACAGAAGCATTATATGAGCCATTAACTCTGGTACGGTTGAATGGATGAACCAATGAATGGATGACCTTAAGCACACGTGTGGTTTTGTTTACAATTTCTGGTTCACTTGTAAAAAGGGTAGTATGAAAGGAACCACACCAAACAAACAAAAAAAATCAACATTGTATTTGGTGCGGACCAAAGCAAGAACTAGCGGACTTTCCTGGTGTGAATACACCCTTAAGGCTATGTTCATACTTGGCGTCTTTTCTTGAAGCTGCCAGCGTCTGTTTTATATTATAATCCTATGGAGTAAACAGTGTTTTCAAAAAAGTTCAGAGCGATTTTTAAAACGCCACCACCGTGTCTTTTTCTGCAGCTCAGAGCGCTTTTCAAGTTGAAAAACGTTAAACTTTTCTGGAAAAAAAAGCCCTACGTCGAGCACCTTTTTGACAGCTGACCAATGACAAGCAAGTAGCAAGTCGTTTCCATAACAACAAAAAATGGAGAAGAAGCAGCACAAGATGTATGATATGAGCACAAAACTCTATCTAGTCTAAAATATGCTGCAAATCGCGCATCATCCAACTGGAGCTCCTGGACTAAATTGTTGTAAGCACCATACTGTTTCCTTCCCTGCATAATGTTGCGCACCCACAAACGTCGTTGTGAACCGACATTACCCTCCCCGTTAACCTCAAAAGCCAATGCAAGAGCCAACCTTCTCGACATTTCTGCAGCACACAGCACTAGGCTACTGTTGCAGCTGTTGTTATAGCAACAAAAGAAGCCCTCGGCTGCAGTTTGTAACCAAAACACTGCCAGGTTTTTGTTTTACTAAAAAAGCGCTTGTCAACTTTTTCTTGTCAAAAAAAGAGGCCAAGTGTGAACACACCCTTAAACTAGGGCTGCACGATTAAGCGAAAGCGATATTCATGCGCATCTCATCAGTAAAGCCGGTTCTGTGATCAGTAGTAAATCTCCATCACGTGCTTTCAGATGGAGCAGCGTTTACTACACAGAGCCGTAGATCGCTGACAAGCTACGCAAAAAATATCACAGATGATATAATCGCGTGAAGATATCGTTTGCGATAATGACAGCTGTTTGCGTAGCTTCTCAGTGAACTACATCTCTGTGTAGTAAATGCTGCTCCATCTGAAAGCACGTGAAAATACCACATTTAATAACGTGTTTTTACTCCAAACTCACTTCATAACGTCAGTCGAGTGTTTAAAATAAATCCTTCCGTGAGATGATGTGGCTTCTTACACAGAATAAGGCACGCAACATATTTCATAGTATTCATAGTATTTACTACTGATCACAGAACCGTGATTCACTGACAAGATGCGCATGACTATCACAGCTTCTGCCTAATCGAGATTGCGATTTCAATTCGATTTATCATGCAGCCCTACTTATAACCAGTCTTTTCAGCAGAGAAAGCACCACGGTATCACCATCACTTCACATGCACACACCGAACAATGAGAACAAGCGGAAACACACCTGAAGTTCACACCAGGCCACCTCCACCCATGTGTCTGTGTCCAGGCCCTTGTAGACCGTCTTGAAGGAGCCGCGGCCGATCTCGATGTCAAACTTGAGAAAGCGTCCGCCGGGAGAGGTGGCCACAGCCTTCATCTCAGCTTCCTCCTCGTTCTCCTCGCTGGCCGCCTTCATGTGAGTCTTCCCTCCGTCCGCTCTGAGCTCTGCTCGCTCCTCGTCTGTGCTGCCGCTCTCCAGCTCTTTCTGAGCCTTCTGGCTCTCCGTGCTCGACCCCTCCTGTAAACCGGATCGGACGGCCAGAGTTCGGTCCACAATGGTCCTCAGGTTGATGCTGACCATCCTCTTCTGCTCCTCGCTCTCCGGGTTGCAGTCGTCGGCCTGGGGCTCCTCATTATCGGTGAACCACAGGCTCCTGCGGATGAACCTCTGGCGTTTGGAGGAGGGATAGGAGCTGGGGTCGCTGCCGGCACGCACCAGCGCTGAGCTCTCCAGCTTATTCACGTTCCCCTCGCTGATGGTCTCGTAGATGTTGAGCTGCAGCTCGCACTGAGAGTTGGGCACGGATGAGGCACAGCAGTCGGGTTTGGGCTCCATGGTTTGAATCAGTCACACGTTTGTGCCGCTCAGGATTGAACCGCAGGGGAGCGGCAGCACTGACGCATTTTCCCAAACATCAGCGATAACACATCCGTCTGTGGGAACAACATATTCATCAATCATGAATCATATTCAGTTTCAGGTTACACCACGACTGCTAATAAATCTTCATTTCTGTATGCATGGAATAACCTGCCACATTTGCCAACAGAAAGCACCACACGCACACAGGTGTCATTTTTTTTATTTGACACCAGTGCAAATGTCCTTTAGTTTCATTAAAGAAAATAATTAGTCTGGTTGTGGGTTAGCTGTTCTTTGGTGAAGTTTTAAAAAAATGTGTATGTAAATTAACATGTTTTCGCCACTTAAACAAAAAAACAAAAACAAAAAAAACATAAAATGCCTGGGAAAATAAGACTGTTAAAACTACTAATTGTAAATAGGCTATTTCTCTCATTAATATGAACTAAAAGTTTCCACATTCATTACTGGTAACCAATTTAAACTGTAAACTTGTATGCAAATTAGGTTTTATCATTAAATAAGCACACATTTGCATATTATATAAACAGAAAGCACATAAAACGACACATCTTTTACGTGTTTCTTAATTTAATGCACAATCAAGCGGTAGGTCATTGTCAAAATGTTCCAAAGTAATCAAATGAAACCTTATATAACAATTTATGGATAAGCATTGAGCATGTTTTCACCTCTTTTTGCAAAAGTGCAATAAAACAAGATTAAAAAAACAAACAAACCCGAAACCATCAGATCAGAAAAAGGATTCAGTATCATTTTTTTCAATCGAGGTGCTATGAAACATGATACATATTTACCGCATGGGCAAATGTCACTTTAAGAGTTTGGCCTCTAAATGCTAACCAATGCTAATCTAATCGACGAAGGCTTAATCATAACAATTAAATGTTTATAAAGACGCTGGTTTTTATTTAGAATATTTTTAAAGCTGCAAAATATTGCGACAACGTCAGAATTGCTAAACGCTTCACAATCCCTGGTTTAAGCCTGTGATATCTACCCAGTAATGCGGCTTGCAAACGAATGATGATGATGATGATGATGATGATAATGAGCGCGAGCTGCTGCAGGTGCCACAGCTATAATATCCTCCGTCATATGCAGCGAACATAAAGCAGCGATGATGGGTAACTCACATGAGAAAGCTCGGTGGCGGATCTTTAAAGCAGCGGCGGTGTTTAACGCAGAGATGACGCGCTGACCACCGATAAATCACGCTAGATCACGCGCTGCGCATTTGCGGGAGTATCGCCTCGAAGCTGCGCCGCATCTCTTTCAGCTCCTCATCCCTGGAAATCTCTCCGTGCGGACAGAGCTTCTGAATGCGGCTCCACGCCCAGCGCCGCTGCTCCAATCACAGGACCATCCCCAACATTCCTCTGCCGCCTCCTCACCTCTCACTTCACTTCACATCAGGATCAGACCAAACGGAACATGATCGTTTCTGCAAAAGGAGATATTTCGCCGGATTTCCAAGCAGCTCTTTTCCATACAGCAACAGCGAGAAGGGAACAGATCCTTAAAAGTGTCCCATATGCATTCAACTCATGCACATTAGTGCATTTACATTTACATTTATTCATTTAGCAGACGCTTTTATCCAAAGCGACTTACAAATGATGACAATAGAAGCAATCAAAACAACAAAAGAGCAGATATGTAAGTGACAAGTCTCAGTTAGCTTAACGCAGTACACATAGCAAGGTTTTTTTTATTATATAATAATTAAAAAGAAAACAGAATAGAAAAAGAATAGAGCAAGGAAGTGTTAGAGGCCTTTTTTGTTAATTGTATAATAAATAAAAGAAAACAAATAGAATATAAAAAGAATAGAGAAGCTAGTGTTATTTTATTTTATTTTTTAAGAAAACAAGGAGTTAGTAAATGAATAGAGTGCAAGTCTAAAAGAGAGGATTTTTTATATAATAGAATTAAAGAATAGAATTAGAATAGAGAGTGCTAGAGATAGAGGGTCAAATAAAGATGGAAGAGATGTGTTTTTAGCCGATTCTTGAAGATGGGTAAGGATTCAGCTGCTGGGATTGAGTTGGGCAGGTCATTCCACCAGGAGGGAACAGTTAATGAAAAAGTCTGTGTAAGTGATCATGTGTATGGTGGCCGAGAGAGCTCAACGCGCTGCAACTCTTTATTTGGTTGTGTTGTGAGCATTGTTGAGCTCTCTCGGCTACCTCTATATGTGCCTCTTTGGGATGAACAATAAAGTGATGTTCACGTGCAGAACGCAAGCTTCTAGAGGCACATCAGTCTGAAGAACTGAATTTAGGTAAAGGGGTGCAGAGCCAGTGCTGGTTTTGTAGGCAAACATTAAATTTTATGCGAGCAGCTATTGGTTGCCAGTGCAAATTGATCAATTATTAGTGGAAATTATTATTATTATTATTATTATTATTAAATTAAATTATTAATTGATAATTATTATTGGAACTTGTTTGTCACACAAAGGCCTGGTTTCACAGTCAGGGCTTAGACTAAAGAGTCTGAAATTCTCGTCCAAAATTTTCGCACATTACAAAATAAATAAAACCTCATGTTGTGTCAATCATGTTTACACACTGCCTCTGAAAGTTTCTTCCGTTATAAAAAAATTTGGATCAGGTTCGATTTTCTACGTTTTTTTCATATCCGTAGCAAGCATTTTGATAGGAAAGGATGACGAATACAAAAAAGACGAAAAAACACATACGAAAATTTTGGACTCAGTGTGCAAGGACCTTAAACCAGGATTAGGCCATAGTTCAATTAGGAGATTAAAGTCATTTTTATAAACGTGCCTTAGAAAAAAACATTACTGGTGTGCGTCTTGAGACAAAACAAAGTCTCTCTCATTGATATATTTTATGATCAATCAGTGCAAGTTTATTTCAGTTGAAACAGCTCAGACTTACATTAGTCTGAGACTAGGCTTAAGCCTCATCTGTGAAACCAGGGGAAAGCTGTCCGCTTGTTAAGTCGTGACAGAAATTCTGGTTCCGTGTTCAAGCCTCTACTCATTTCCATTTCTATCAATATTTTAAACATTCATAAAAGATGAATCACTGTCTGACCGTCTGAGATTTGAGTATGGACATAAAGGTCAGGACACTGTGTGGAGAAGCCACCAAATAAAAGATGGTTGAATGCGTGGTATTTATCTCACAATTCTGACTGTTCTTCTCATTCCACAAAGAATTCAGACTGAATCTCTTTCAATTCAGAGTTTATAAAGATAATTTCACATTTTTATCTCACAATACTGACTTTGTTTCTCGCAATTGCAAGTTTGTATCTCACAACTCAGTCTTTTTTCTTAGAATTGCAAGTTTATATATCTCGCAATTCTGAGCTTTTCTATATATAAAAGTCTGATTTGTGAGATATAAAATCAGAATTGCAAGAAAAAAATTCTGATTTGTGAGATAAATTGTCACAATTACCTTCTTTTTTTAATCCTGGGGTGGAAACAATCTTCTAAGAGTGTATATTAGCACTGTTTGTTGTTTGCTTTTGGCATCTGATTTCAGTTTGGAGCTGGAAACAGCGTCACATGATGACACACTTAATGAGCAGATTGTGTGACCTCAGAAAAAGTGTGTGAGATGTATACTGTTTTTTTCCCTGTTTGTCTCTCCCTCTGTGGAAAAGAGCAGCTCTGGCATTTTGCTAAAGTGGTATGGGTTTGGAACACGATGAGACAGAGTAAATGGAGACACTGTTCTTTTTTCACTGAAGCATATCATGAGGGACGGAAGAGGAATCATCAGAATGTTCAAAACAAGATTTCAGCATCTCAGAAAGCATTCCAAGGGTTCCTTCATTCAAGATAAGAAAGGACAAGAACAGGATTAGAGTATATTTATATTTATAATGTTTTAAAGCCTGAAGGTGTGTTACTGAATTTCCTTCACCTGTAACACAACCCCCAGTCGGACAACAAAAGGTTTGGCTCGGATATTCACAGTGAAATTTGAGTCGTGGCACTTTCTATTTCTCTACAGCTACAGACAGAACTTATGCCTTTAAAAATAAACAAGAGATACACTGTATGAATAGAATATATTTGTAGCCAAGCAATTTTTGCTTTTTGCATATGCATTTTTATGAATATTTAAGTTAATTTACTGGGCAAATGTAATACAAGAAGTATGAACTAGATAAAAAAGTTCGTCAAGACAAACTTTAGGTTGGCTTGAGAAAGCCTAGCCTGAAAGTTTAAAGCAGTTGTAAAAGCCTGAAGTGTGAACATTTAGATTTCAATAGATGTTGATAATATTTCTAGCATGATTAACATGTTTTTAGCATGATTAACCTGTTACTAGCATGTTGCCAGCATGATTAGCAAGTGACTAGCATGTTGATAGCATGAT
>JAFVLL020008394.1:0-23363 GCA_021397915.2 Tor tambroides
GTCCCCACCGTGACACAAGTCCCCATGAGGCTGTGTGTATTCAGGTCTAAGTCCCCACCAGGATAGAAAAAACAAGTACACACACACACACGCACACACACACACAAAGTTCTGGCATGAAACTCTAGATGGCGCAGTCCGATATCTAACTCGATATGACTCGCTGCTCAACATTCATATACTTGGCAGTGTTTGCTGTAGCAGTAGCAGCGCACTTCAGAAACCCTCCACCTTCCCCAGCTCCACCTGTATAGATCTGCTATGGGGTGATCATGTATGCTATGGGGGTTATTCATATATATGTTGTATGTGCAGCAGCAATATTCCTTACATGCTCACAGCAGCATGCTGTGGATGTATTGGCAGTATCAAATCTCGATACTTGCTCTGCAGCAGCAGCGTAGCAGATCTATTCCGCCAAGACCAAATACATTAACATTGTCATGTACATTACCATGCAAATCACTCCGAGAGTTTTCATCACAGAAATATATAAATATATATATACTCGTACCTGGGTGATATTGCTTTATATCAGCATTGCTGCGACTGGGCCATATAATGGGCTTATTTACGATACTAAAATACTAAAAGCTAAAAACTGGTAAAAAGGCAGCATTAGTCCAAATTTTGTTGCCCCGCCACGTGCTGTAACCCTCCACTACAGTTACGCTAACAGACTAATTAGAGCTATTGATAGGTCACTAGGGTAGATAAGAGGAGTAATTAATGAATCAAATGACGGATAGGATCTTTTTTTAGAGTAGCGGATATCCCTCTCGGATCCTGATGGACAGTCTTACAGCCTTTTTAAGGAAACCGTTCGGATGTTTACAGAGTAGGACTTGACCCCGGGTGTCACGTCCACCCCTCTTTGGCCCTGATTAGGGTCCCGGAGCAGTGATAGATGCTCCCGAGTCAGAGGCCACGCCGCCCCAGGCGGGACTTGGAGGGGATGCTCTCTCTGGGGACAGGAGGGGCGAGCTGGGCTCACGGGCCCAGTGAGGAGAGGCCCTGAAGGGGAAGACGTGAAGAGAAAAGAGGGCGGTGCTGGAGGTCAGGACCCGCCAGACTCTGTCTCACACCGACCCTGATCTGGACTGACCTTTGTGTTTCTGCTCTGAATGGACGCTTGTTCCGCCTGCTCTGTCACTCTGACAAAGTGACATCACGCCTTAAAGAGACCTTTGTTTTAGGGTTTATGTAGCTGATTTAGAAACACTTACTGGGGTGCACAATCCTGATGTGACAAAAATTAGGGGCCAAACTGTCTGCCTCAAACGCCACCTCCTAACTGATTACCCCAAACAAACCCATACAACCCTGCAAATTCAGTCCTTAAAAGACCCTGAATATGTTTGTTTTTGCTCAGTTATCACAAAGAAAACAATCCGATGAGTTACAGTGCATCTATAAATATCTAAAGAAAGTGCAGATGCCTTTGAATGAATTGAGGAATGTTTATTTGTTATTGCCATGATTAATAGTTCAAAACAGTGCAAAACAGACACATGTTCTTGAGTATAGAGCCACATTTGTAAATCATTTATTTCAAGATTTTTGAAATCTATTGCTTGTCCATGCAAAACAGGTCGATAGTGTGTTGCTATGCGGTTACATACTATGGCATTCAGTGGTTGCTAGGGAATTTTTGAATGATATTCCATATATAATGTTTTTCTTTTTTTTTTTCTTGTATTTTTGGATATGGGTTGTAGATTCCATAGAGGATGGAAGCATATATCTTTGGGAAACAAATAAAAAAGATAAAAGAGTACTTATTATGAAATATGAACATATTTATGAAATATAATATAATTAAAATAAAATACTTAAGTATGAAGCGACTGTAATGTTTTTGGGCACTTAATTGCATACTGTATTATGTTTTATAGTTAGCTGAACTTTAGTGTTTTTGACCCACTTAAGTAGGACTTAAGTACATCTTTATATGTAATTTCAAAATTCTTCTATTTTCTTTCAGAAAAAAGTGTACTGCAGAATGTACTGACAAGCATTTATGGTAACCTAAAATATACTATAATTTGATTTCCATTGAAACTCGTATGCCATGTATTGAAATATATTTGTAATTACACATTTGTAATGACGAAGATGCAATTGAATACATTTAAAATATATTATCATTAAATGTTTTATCAAATAACACACTACCGTTAAAATTAGATTCAGGTATTTTACATGTGCTTTTGTATGTTAGCCAACACATCAAAATAAGTTTACTTCTTTAAAACAACAAAAGATAAATAAAACAATAATTTAAAATGTACTTTAAAATTTTTCATTTTAATTATTTTAAAGTGCACTTGTGTGTTAAACATAGTAATGAAAGTGTACTCTCTTTAAGTACACTTTTATTTCATTAATATTATATTATCTGCGAGTACAGCTTTTTAAAATATATTCTTTTAAGGTTTGAAGTACAATACAAGTGCACATCAATACAATTAAGCACACTTCTTTTTCACTTGTGTATATTGTAAAGAAATGTCTTTGTTAAAATCCTCTCAAAGTTAAAATATGTGCCCCTGGTTTCACATCATGATCCTTGTTAGCTTGTATGTGAGTCTGTGGTTTAGTAAGGGAAGTAGAGTGTGTGTGTGTGTGTGTGTGTGTGTGTGTGTGTGTGTGTGTGTTTGTGGGTATCAGTGTTATTCTGTCCGTATGTTTTTCAGTGTGTGCATGTATGTGTTTGTGGCCGGTGCTCTTTCTCTCTCTGCTTGACTTATACTGCCGTGGTTTGGCTTCATTTTGAGTCTAACCACAGACTTATTCCACCGCCCTCCTACAATCACCCTCATAAAGCCTCTCTGTGCTGTTCCTGGATCAGCGGTGCCATATGAAACACAATGCTTTAAAAACAGTTCAGACAGAGTGGTCTGATTTTAGATCAGCACCGCAGCTCTGCTGTCTGTTTCGGGTGTTGTCTTCATGTGAATCAGAGGGCTGGCTTGCATTAGCATTCGCAGATGAGCAGACTTGAGGTTTCGGGAATTAATGTGTTCATAAAAAAGAATTCAGGAGAACTGAAAACACATGGGAACTTCTGGACAAAGATCATTAAAGGGATTTCCAAAGCAAGTCTGGAGTTTCAGGTGTGTGTATCAGGAGTACAGTAGTCCCTCTTTTTGGACTAGAGTGGAAAAATACTCAGTCTTTCAATAAGGAATGTTTTAAACAAACATTCAGCATTTTAAAAAATGTTACATTATACTGTGGATCTCAGCTTGTTTTGCTTCAGAGGCCAGATTTTTGGTAACTCAACAGTACAAAAACCGTTTATCATACAACACTACATAAAATTCCCTATATTACAATAGACAAAGCTCAATATTCAGATTAGTACTCAACCTATATGGGTTTTTCAGTGGACACATCTTAAACAGTTACCACCAATAGTAAATACAAGGATTCAGCCTAACAAAGAATCAAATACCAATAGTTATTTGTTGCTAGTGCAACATTATTTCATCCATGTCACTGTAAAGTGGAATTTATATGCTTAAATTTTGAATATATAGTTGATTAATTTGAAGTGGTAGGCTATCACTCAGTTTGTGTGCCTTGTTATAATTAAAACATACATTATAATAGAGTGCTGAAGGGATGGCACATTTTTGATGTCCAAAACCCAAAAAGTTGACATTTTAACACTTCTGGGTCCATTGTTCCTGAAGTCAGTGGGTGGTTAAATGCCAGAAAAATCCAAAAACATACTCTAAATCTATAATCTAAAATATATTTTAAAATGTAATTTATTCCTGTGATGACAACGCTGAATCTTCAGCAGATGTAATCAAGTTCATTAAATGTGTCTTGGTCAGTTCAGTATAGTGTAATAATCTCAGCAGTAAGTATGCACTTGAGAATGACCTTCATCTGGCTACATACAACTATAAATAATGTGTTAGATAATGTCTCATAGATATTCCATTCCAGACAATATCTAAACATGAATGCATGAAAAAGCACATTCGGATTGCAGCTCACCTTTTTTAAAATTGCTGTCAGTGTTATGCTTTACACCCTTTTTGAATCATGCATAGCAGGATGAGGTTCTTCTGCAGCATTATGATAGAGCTTCTTTGCATTGTAATAGATTTGTTGTATAGGTGTTCCCGCTCGCCGGTGACCCCTGCTGATGTCATCAAACCGTGCACGCGGGACAACGAACACCGGTGTGATTGACTGCTTCAGAGCTCTGCGGACGGGAGAGGAGCAACAAACACACAGCCGCGATGTCTCACTATGGTAAAATGAGAGGTCTCACAGGTGTAGGACTCCTCTAATTGAGGTCTGGAAGGTGCGTGAAGTAAAAGCTGGACGCACTGTAACCCCGGCTCTTGTTTCCTCACTCAGCACGTGTTTTCAGATCATCTCCACAGTCTGCCTTAACTTTAGTGAACTTCTGCAGAAAGTGTTTCTCATTCACTATTCTGCTGGACGTTTAAGTTTGCTGTATATTCAGACTAAATTTCTTTTAGGCACAACGAATTAAAAAAATAAAATAATTATATATATATATATATATATATGTATGTATGTATGTATTAATGTATGTTATCATATGTTTTGCCTCAGAGTCAGTCCTTCCACAGGTTCATGCAGTCTGTGCTTATCAGTCCTGCATTTATTTGATCAGAAATACAGTAAAAACAGTAATATTGTGAAATATTCAAATTTAAAACAATTGTTTTCTATCTGAATATATTTAAAATGTATTTTTTTTCCTGTGATGCAAAGCTGGATTTTCAGCATCATTACTCCAGTAATCCTTCAGAAATCATCTTAATATTGTGCAGATTTGCTGCTCAAAAATCATTTATTATCACTTACTCTGTCCTTGGTGAATACAGATATTCATTCATAACTTTTGATCAGTAGTGTATTTCCACAACTTGTTTCTTCTCTCCTCTTGAAGGTTTATTACACTGTGGCTTCCACAAACATTACTACATATTTTTATGGCTTCTGTGTCATTGTCATTTTTGTCGTCATATTTTTACATCTTGCAAGTAGAATCCCACCACTGGTTTTACTGCTTTTAATAACATGACACCAAATAATAATGATATAATGCAATATTTTAATACTTCAAAAAAAAAAAGAGTAGAATATAAAAAGTAGTACAATATACTAATAATCTACTCTCTACTATATATCTACTATTAATAATTTACTAACCAAGTTGATAGTAAATCTGTGGAATTTTCAAGCAATGGCCACAGTATTAAGAAAGTATTAAGGCTGAAGTATTTTTTTTTAAGATTATGCCTGATTATGGGAACATGGGATCTAACAGGAAATACAAATGTTTTATTTAATATGAAAAAAACAACAACAACAGCACATTAACAGACTTAGGATATTTGGTTTAAATGCATTTGATTACTGTATTGTCATTTATTGAAATAAATTTCCATTGTTACATTTCAAATGCAGAATTTATTGGACATTCCATTAAACATGAGGAATACTGTTGGAAACAGCTGGAAGCAACGTTTTGAAATCTTCGCAAACCTACTTTCTCCTTGCAAAATACTACAGGAAAGACTACAGGATGACTTCAAACTGATTGGAGGTAAATAAGAGATTTGGCTTAGAAAACGAATTCAGATATACAAAGACATTCAAAGAGGTTCTGCAAAAGTTACCATTAGCGTTTCAAACAGGTGTGAAGACTGGAAGAGGAAGACCTTGATCTCTAAAACAGACACTTTAAACAGTTCAGATAGTCTAAAAATGAACCCTCTATATTGATATGCACCACAAATACATGATTGTGCCTCTGCTGAGGTGAAGAGGAACAAGATCGATCATTAACAGGAAAAAAAATGTCACAAATTATTCCAGCATTTGGTCCACAGCTACACTCACCAAACTCAATACTTGACGCTGAATATGACCCACTGACAAGATCTGAAAGAGGTAGATCTCTACAATTCTCTTGGTCTGTGATCAAGTAAAAAAAGATACGACGGTTCACTAGTATTGAGAATAGTACCGATGTTAGGGTAATTCTGACAAAACCTCTCAAAAACATATTTCACCCCAAAATCAAAAGAAAACAATTACATGTGAAAGAAAATGAAGCCTATTTTATGATATTTTCTACTATTTATGACATCTAGCACTTAAGCACATTCCCTCACCCCCAATTCTATTTTACAGTATTACACTAAAAACCTGTAATACAAAATTTGTTATACTAAAACTGTGTAATTCGAGGGAACAAATTTATTCCTTTAAACTTTTTGGTTTACATCAAAATGTGCTCAACTGTCATAAAAATTATACAAAAACCCTTTTTTAATTTTGGGATCCAAGGTTTAATATTTCATATTTGGCTGTGCATAATAAGCTGAGAGTTTAGCACGCTCAGAGATACCTGGATAGAAACAGAAACATTCATTATGGTTTTATTTTTTGCATGCAAATGTTAAGGCTTCTGGTCGTGGGCCTCGCACTATGAATCGCACCTATGGTCAATGCTTCGTATTTTTACTCCAAACAAAAGGTTTGCACACAGAAATCATTTCATTTCCAAAGAGAGACGTGATAACAGCTTTCTGAGATCTGCTGGTTTGATGACGATCAAGCGGCGAGGCGCTGAGCGGCCAGCTCCTCGGCATCATCGCGGTTCTCGTGGATCTCCGCCAGCGTCCGCGCAAAGCGAGTCCATTCGTCGTTTCGCGGGACTGAGATTTGCTATGGTAGAACAGAGAGAGAAACATAATACAGAGCGTTTTGTAAAGAGGTGGAAAGTCTGTTGTGGCCACACAGCGGACCTTCAAACTGCTCTGAGATTGTCAGAGTGAACTGACCCCTGCCTAACAATCGTCCATCTCGTTCTTCTACTCTATCTGCTGAGTGACAGAGGCCCTCTGTGGCCCCTGAAGGGCTGTGCTGTAAGGGCCCCTCTCTGACAGACATTTAATTGTAGTGTGTGTCATCTTTAGAGGCTCGGAGTGGGCTTTTTGCACGACTGTCTCAGTGACAGAACAGGAGCAAGGGAGAAAGGTGTTAGGGTGTAGCGGGTCTGTGATGTGTCTTAAAGGGATAGTTCATCCAAAAATGAAAATTCTGTCATTAATTCTGTCACCCTCATGTCGTTCCAAACCTGTAAGACCTTTGTTCATCTTCGGAACACAAATTAAGATATTTTTGATGAACTCCGAGAGCTCTCTGACCCTCCCATAGACAGCAAGGGTCCTAACACGATCAACGCACAGAAACGTAGCAAGGACATCGTTAAAATAGTCCACGTGACATCAGTGGCTCAACTTCAATTTTGCGAAGCTATGAGAATACTTTCTGTGCACAAAGAAAATAAAAATAACGACTTTATTCAACAATTCGTCTCCTCTGTGTCACCCTATAGCGCCATTCTGGAGAGTATCACATACGCAAAGAACATATGCAACGCATGTACGCGGATACGTTGTTTACGTTCAGATCAAAGCATAAACAATGTATCCGCGTGGCACAACTGACACAGAACAGCATACGTTGTTTACGTTCAGTCGATACTCTCCAGAATGGCATTATAGAGTGATGCGGAGGAGTCATTATTGTATTTTTGTTTTCTTTGCACATAAAAAGTAATCTCGTAGCTTCGCAAAATTACGGTTAAACCCCTGATGTCACATCATGTCATGCATTATTTTAACGATCTCCTTGCTACGTTTCTGGACCTTGATCGTGTAAGGATCCTTGCTGTCTATGGGAGGGTTAAAGAGCTCTTGGATTTCATCAAAAATATCTTAATTTGTGTTCCGAAGATGAACGAAGGTTGGTGAGTAATTAATGACGGAATTTTCCTTTTTGGGTGAACAATCCCTTTAAGTAAACTCTACTGTCTCACCTCGCCGACGTCGTAAATGTGGATCTGTCCCTCTGAGTCACCCACGGCGATCTCTCTGCCCGACTGAGACCAGCGCAGTCTGTTCAGAGCAGGACTGCCGTCCACTGACATGCTGGCAGTGGGCACCTGCGCACACACACACACACACACACAGGTTCAATTTATTTTCTCCATCTGACCACAAAGACTGAGTGTCTGTGATGTTGCAAGCGATGAAATCTGATCTCTATGTTCAGTCAGTATCTGATACATCCACATTATATATTTTATTTGTCATGTTGTGTAACATATAGGAGAAGGGGATTCATTACTTCCATGCTGATATTTGAAAGTAACTGGCTGTCAAACATGTTGAAGTACACACAGGACAAGGCTGAACACAATAAAATGTACATTTTCGTAACTGTACATTTCACATACTGGCTTTCTTGTATAGCAGAAATAGCTTATAAGAACATAGATCAACAAACACACTCTGATGCCTTGTTGCGAATTTGGACTCAAACTGTCAATGAGTAAAACATGCAAAATAAGTAGTAAATTATATACATTAAGCTCACTGTATACAGTAAATGTGACCCCTGGAGTACAAAACCAGTCATAAGTAGCTTGGGTATATTTGTAGCAATAGCCAACAATACATTGTATGGGTCAAAATAATCAATTTTTATTTTATGCCAAAAATCATTCGGATATTAAGAAAAGATCATGTTCCATGAAGATATTTTGTAAATTTCCTACCATAAATATATCAAAACTTCATTTTTGATTAGTAATATGCACTGCTAAGAACTTCATTTGGACAACTTTAAAGGTGATTATCTCAATATGCACCCTCAGATTCCAGATTTTCAATTAGTTGTCTCTCGGCCAAATATTGTCCTGTCCTAACAAACCATACATCAATGGAAAGCTTATTTATTCAGCGTGATGTATAATTGACACTTATGATTGGTTTTGTGGTCCTGGGTTATGAACAGGAAATAGCCCAAATTATTTCTATATTATTACTAGGGATGTAACGATATCAAAATCTCACGATGCGATATTATTGTGATATGAAGTCCACGATACGATATTTACTGCAATATTTAGAAAAAGAAAAAGAGACAAATGAAGAATTTGGGAAAAAATTTTAATTTTGGTACATTTTAAAGTTAAATTATTCTAATTCACTTTGAGAGTTCAAAATTAAGATCTCCAACCCATGTTCTTAACTAAGAAAACTTAAGTCAGAAAAAAGTCAAGAAAAAATTAAAGAAGACTCAACCCTCTTTTTATTTGTGATATACTGTCTCAGTCTAAATTACATTCACACTGGTGTTTTAGGAAGCCAAACAAATTAGAATATAATAATAATAATAATAACAATTACAGTAATAGCCATATATTGTAAAACAATTGCAATGTAAAATAAATGAAAATGAATATTTCATAGGTGTATTATTTTTTGCTTTACACTACAGTAGGGAAATTACAATACTTATTTCCTAATTTCAACACTGAATTTAGAATTTTGAATTTAGACTGCACTTAAACCGTTAGCTGTCAGCAATTCATACTGCACTTTTAAGATTTTATTTTGACGAAAAGGGCAGTAGAGCTTTTAATTTGAAGTTAAACTCCAGCTTCAGTGAAAACAGGCTTACAAAAACAAAAAAAGCATCTCACTACAAATCTAGGGAAATGCTGTAATCATCTGCCACGAAAATGAAGCATAACTGGTAGGGTTGGGTATCATTTGGGTTTTTTTCGATACCGGTGCCAGTGATACTTTTTAAAACAGGGGCGGTGCCTGCTTGATTGCCTGAACCGATACTTGTTATATATACATATACACATACTGTATATGGAACTCATGAAGCTCAGGAAATCCCCAATATGGACAAAGGCATTGCTATCGCTGTAACTGAGTAAACAGAAGATATAGCGATTTTGAATGATAAAACAAATACATAAACACTCGACTATGACAATATATAGTTTGTCTGTGTTATTCAAGCCATTTCTGGTATTTTCATAATAAAGTATATTTATAATCCATTGCTAATCAAAGCATTATAGCCTATGGAACATATTTTCTACATTCTGTGACAAGAAGCTACATCAGATCATAAAATGAAGCATTTAACTGGTGTTGTGGACTAAAAGGGTTATAATGTTCTCTTTTGTTGGACAACAGGTTTAAAGACGTGAATACAAGAGAATTTTAGCTTTAGGCATTTTAATTAAAGCTAGGGCTGGGCGGTATAGAGCTTGTATGATATATCGATATATTCTTTATAAGCGATACGGTATGAAGCAATACCGTTAATATTGATATACAGTAGTTTGATACGAGCGCATCTGATATAATATCTAGGGAGGACACAGACTGAACTGCTGCGGAGAAAGTGCATAATACAATTTGTTCTAAACATGTGACAAGCTTTATGAAGGGCTTTAATAAAAACTCGTAAGATATAGTAGCCTATAGTTTATAGTTTAAGTTTAAAGCGGCTCGCGCTCGCCCCGTCAGATGCTCTGATAAAAAGGCTGCATCTGTAAATGTTAGAAAGCCATGGAAATATTTCCATTTTGCTGTCAGCAGTGCGTGAGCTTTTGTTTTGCGATGCTCCACTAAACTTCACAGACTTCATTTAGAACGAGCGCCGCAGCGCATGCGCGCCAAACAGACGGAGCTCAATAACTCTGACTAAAATATACATTTTGCTGAAATATTTGTAGTTGGACAATAAATGTGACGTGAGCTTTTGCTTTGCGATTCTCCGCTAAACTTCACAGACTTCATTTAAAACGAGCGCCGCCGCCCATGTGCGCCAAACAGACGGAGCGCAATGAAGGAGCGCAGTAACTCTGACTAAAATATACATTTTGCTGAAATATTTGTAGTTGGACAATAAATGTGACATATGTAGAATTTTAAACCTACAAGTAAGTGTATTTGTATGATAGCACTAACTGTAAAATGTAATGGGGTAATCAAAATAGCCTTTTTACTCAATTAGTCTGTGCTTTTTTATTATTTTCATTTTTAGTTTAGTAAATTTAACCTCTGCTTTAAAAGCATTATTTTTGTTTTTAGATTGCAATGTTACAATGTTAGAATGTAATGTGATTTTTACCCTTTTTGCGGCTACCTGCTGCTTCAAAGCAAGTGTAATTTCTGCATTCACGCGCTCCTCGGATGCTCTCATTTCCAGAGTAGTGCTTTTAAGTGGGAATGTGAAAACAGCACACTCGCGTTACAAAGATTTGTTGGACTTGTATTATTAGAGCTTTTCGACTTGAGTTCACGTGCATTTTCTCAGTCGGGAAATAATTTTTCTCGTGCAGTGCCGGTGATGATGCTTCTTACGTTCGTTTCGGAGAAACAAAGGACAAATATTTTAATCGATCACTCAGGCATGGCACCGAAATGAGGCACCGAAATCTGCGTTCTGATTCGGTTCTAGTACATACCGGTTACATAGGTACCGGTGCCATATTGGTACCGGGTTTCGGTACCCAACCCTAATAACTGGTGGCTGTTGCGTTCCCAAACACGCGTTAAATTCACAGCACATGCCATAAACGAGTTCACTGCATTCATTCACTGTGAACGGAGCCGTTCTGAGGCACGGAAAACACTGGATCACGAGCTGATCGCTTGAACAATGTGCGCGCTTCACTTTAAAACATGCAGCAAAAAAAAAAGGCTAAATGAAGGGATTAAGCCATATTGTGCTTTCGGTATTAGTTCGTTTAACATGTAATGTGCCAAAGCATAATAGCCCAAAACAAATATATTTTAAAAGACCTATCGTTTCATATCGTCATGTGACCATGACAATATCGAGACAGTTTTTATATCGCGATATTGATAATATCGTTACATCCCTACATTTGATGCTGTACTCTTTTAGTAATGAATCATATTTTAAATGCAATGCAGGTTTACATAAACACACTACTGTTCAAAAGAGTTTGAGGTTGACAAGATTCTTTGAATTTTTTCAAAAAAGTCCTTACAAATGTTCACCAATGAAGTCTTTATTTAATAAAAAAATAGCAATATTGTGAATATAATTATTTTAAAAATTATATTAAAATAATTTAAAATAACAGTTTTCTATTTGAATATATTTTAAAAATGTAATTTATTCCTTCTGTTATTCTAAAATCATTCGGAAATAATTATCATCATCAATGTTAAAAACAGTTGTGCTGCTTCGTATTTTTTTTGGAAACGATACAATTTTTCAAAATTCCTTCATGAATAAAACCTTCAAAAGAACTTTAAATCTAATTAGGTACACAGTTTGTTTTAAAAACTGACTGAAAAAAATCTTTCATGATTTTCATGAGATGATTTCAGAGCAAATACATAAATATCCAGATACACTGAATATTGTCAATAGGCGGAAAAAATGTTTTGTATGTAATTGTTTTAACTATATTGCTCAAACCTGAAAAAAAAAAAGATTCTGGCACTGGATAAAAGTTTGATTATGAGTTCAGACCATTATTGCTAATACTAAATTTGTCACTGAATATGTGCTTCATTTATTCAATAATTTTTAATGTTTCACCTCTGTGTCATTGTTGAGGTTCCACAGGTCGATGCGTCCGAGTCCGTCCACACAGGCGAAGAGAGCGGGATGAACCGGAGACCACATGACATCATAAACATAATCTGAGTTGTCCTCAAACGAGTACAGCGGCTTGTTATTCTACAGCAGAGAGAGCAGCGCGCAGTCAGCCGAGAGATTCATGAATGACACTGTTATGTAATAAGTGTTTATGAATGCTGTGCTACCTTGGTGCTCCAGAGTTTAACGGTCCAATCAAATGAGGCGGTCAGGAAGAGATGAGAGAAATCTACGGGTCCTGCCGCTGTGTGACAGTGAATGCCTGTGATTGGACCATGATGCCCCTCGAACATCTCACTGATACCTGCCCGACTGCTCACAAACACAGAGAGAGAATGGCAGAGGTTTAATGATCAGCATCTCAGCATGTTTCCATCAGTCAGTTAACACTTCACATCAACTAACACACACCGCTGAGTGTGTGTGAGCTCATTACTGTGAGAGGTAAACAGCCGTGTGAGAGACGCTGAGTGTGTGTGTAGAGGATCAGATAATCACAGCATCACCAATGAAGAGGAAACATTCACTCTCTCAGCTCATTACAGCACACACAAACACATTGACTATATCCCATTCATAAAACAAACCGCTTTTCATATTTTTGATATGAACGCTTGCGTCGGAACTTTCAGGACATTCCAAAGTTTAGAGAGACAATGAAATCCAATATGATTTCTGCTTCAGTAAAGCTCTACGGTCACAGTAGACACCATGAATTTACTATTAACAGAAATTCAATATTAATTTCCTTATACATATTTATTAACTATTTATTTACAATTAAATAAACATCAACACTAGTATTCAAAAGTTTGGGGTCTGCAAAATTAAGTCTCTTATGCTCACCAAGGTTGCATTTATTTAAAGAAAAAAACCGCAGTAAAAACAGTATTTTTTTCAAAATATTAATAGAATTTAAAATAACTGTTTTCTTTTAAAAAGTAATTTATTCCTTTGATGGCAAAACAGAATTTTCAGTAGTAACATTACAAATGTTTTTACTGTCACTTTTGATCTATTTAATGAATCCTAAAGGAACAAAACTATTTCTTACAATAAATCTTACTAACCCCAAACTATTGAATGGTAGTGTACATATACAGAATTACTATATATTAATAAATAAAATAATATAAAAAAAGATAAGTATATACATTTTCTATAAATATGTAATATATATATATATATATATATACATATACATATATATATATATACACACACAATTTTTTATATAATAAACACTATACAACTTTTTTGGATTACACAGTTTTAAACTAATAACTTAAGGTAAAGAATTTTGTCAATCATACATAAATTAAACTGGTAAGATTTCTGTATTAGTACTAATACACTGAATATGTTTTACTATTTTAATTAATGAATATATAGCAATTATTGCAATTTTTTCAATAACACTGTAAGTGCGTTGTGTGTGTATTACCTGCCATGACGACAGGCTGTGTAGACTGATCCATCCTCACTTCCCACCACAAAGTTATTAACATCACCCAGAGGGAAGGACATGGAGGTGACCGCAACTGATTTAGACTGCTTAAACACCAGCTCCATACTGTCCTGTTGACACACACACACACACACACCAATAACACCACAGCCAGCAGCCTCTTCCACAGATTAGAAATGCGCAATTTAAATTCAGCCAGCGCTTTACCAATCATTAACATCTGACACTGCGGTTTGGCAAATGTTTTTGGAAACTCAAGGGTGAGCAGCGTGGAAGAGGTTGTGCTCCTCAGTGGGCCTTTTATAGCGCTTCTGATGCCAACAAATTCATGTCAGCAAGATTTGTACACAACATTCACTATTTTTACTGGTTGAGTAAGCAAGTCGCTTTCTTTGAGTGTGATATTCAAACTCTGAAACTATGATGGTATATTTGAAGGGCATTGTGGGTACCTGTGGTTGAGACAGCATGTCCAGACTCCAGGAGCACATCTTTCCATCAGTGGAGATGCTAATGAGGTTATGAGCATTTTGTGTGCCAACCACATTAACACAGTACACTGGGTGCTGCATAGAGAAACAGCAATGTAAGGTTCAGGGTAAAAATAATAAAACAAATCGGAAAAATATGCAATATTTTGTTTTAGGACACCATAATAATAATAATAATATCTCAAAGTTCTTGGACTGCACCTACTGCTTTGCTTCATTACCAGTATGGTGTGTGAACGTCACGTACCGTGTGGGCCGCAGCAGAGAGAGGCGTCCTCTGGACAGGAGTGCGTCTGTTACTTCTGTTGTCCCAGAGGACGATCTGTCCTGAGTAAGTGCCACCGACAACCACGTTAGGATGAAACTTTGCAAACGCTGCAGACATGACAGCAGACTAGAGGAGTGAGAAAGACAGAGATAATTACACATTTCTTCAATCCTACTGGACAAATCCACAGGAAGTAAGGTTTAGCAGCTTCACCTGTATAATCAAAATTGCAACCACCACATATAATGTTACAATCCATGTTTTAGCCTACTCACTGAAATTGCCCATTGCAGCTCATCTGCTGGTTGTTGTTTAGAATGTTTGTGTATTTAAAAGGATAGATGACCCTAGTGAAAAATAAATATACTAAAATGTATTTGAAGTACATTTATTTCATGCTAAGTATTCTACAAATACATTTACATATTTATGTACTTAATAAAAATACCCTGCAATTGAACTTTTAGTATACTAAACCGGTAAACTTGAAGTCTGCTAAATTGGAACCACAAATTTTTTACTTTGCACTTTGTGCAGAAGTAGTGCTGAAGTCCAGCTAAAGATATATTGAAGTATATTTGATTGTGCTAAATACTTCATTCAATATTATTCAAAGATCATAATCATCATCAATAGTGACATTAAAACACATTTTAGGCTTAATGTTAAGAAATGTGCATTGTGCACAAGTAGTACTCCAAATAAAGTTTAATTACAATTATTAAATCAGTAAGTCTTGAGCGACTTGTCAGTAAATGTTAATAGATTTTATGATAAGTATGAAATAAGTGCATTTTAAATGTATTACTTTTTTACTAAGGGATACAAAAATGAACTTTTTGTCATCAGTTATGCACCCCTATGTTGTTTTAAACTTTTCATTTTCATTCAACTGCAAAACACAAACAAAGATATTTTTAATGAAACCTGAGAGATTTTTGCTCCTTAAAAGTTCATTTCAAGTTTTGATGCTTCAAAAATCATAAAAGTCTTCTGAAGAGATACAATTACTTTATATTCATACATAAAGATTGAGAAACTCACATACATAAAGCTCATCAAATATGGTAGAGGCTCATCTGTATTTGCAAGACATGCAAGAAAAAACTAATTGGTTCTTGCGGAAACTCAAACATGCTCAAGTGACATCCGGAAATAAAACTCTTGCGCATCAAGCAAGTTCATTTGAGCTTTAGCATAAAGACCTTTCTTTTACAATCTCTTACAACGAACTTTTTGAAGTATGAACATTTTGGTGGAACGGACTTTCAATGGAGGAACAGAAATTTGTCAGTTTATATTAAATATCTCTTAATTTGTGTTTGTAGATAAATTACAAATGCACAAATAATACACAAAATAAATAAATATATATATATATATATATATATATAATAAAAAAAATACACAAATGTCATGCCAATAAAGCAACTTGAACTTGAAAAACTTGAACTTTAAATTAAAGTCTTATGGGTTTGGATGGAATGACGTGAAGGTGAGTAAATGATGACAGAGTTTTCATTTTTAGGTGAATTAAGTTAACCCTTTAAGTATTGAACACAGAAAAAAATGGCCAAATAATATACTGTATAGAATATAAATCTTTGATAGCTTTATTAAAATTATTTTCTCAGCTCATCTATTTTATACTATTTGAAAATGAATGTATAAATGGGGGAGAGGTAAGTAAAGTTTGTCAAGTTACTTCTCACTGCTGCTTCTCAGCGGTTCAGCTGATATTTTTTCAGCAAGTCCTGTACCTTCTTGTTTTTAAAAATAGTTTGTGAGCAAAGCTACATTATAAAAGCCTCTGAGGTGCATCAAGCATAAATGCAGTTTGATGTGACCTCAAATTCCACCATGACACCTCAAAACACCAACTGAATGTAAAGGGAGTTTAAATTTTTACACAAACAACTAATGACGCTGGTGCTTAATTTTGTTATTGACTGAATAAGCTGAACTCACACTTTTCTCAAAGAAGAGTTAACCAGCCCCAACACACTCAGCAAAAAGATGGAAAAAGTAACAACTTCACACCTCTTTGAGTGTGTGTGAATACCGCTGGAGTTTTTCCATGTGTGTGTGTATCCGTTGCTGAGGGTGGCACATGTGGTTCTACTCAGGCCGTCCCAAGCAGATCACCTCAGGCCAAACACACAGCCAACACTGAACATACAGCAACACTCATCACATACACAACTGATCAGTGAAAAACATCTAAAATAAATGCTACAATTTGCTTCTGTATTGTTTGTAATGCAGCATAATGGCTAGAAGGATTCAAATCTGTGGGGTTGAGTCTGATGACCATTTATATTTTAAATCAAATGAAGTCAAACAGTTCACACAGTAAATTTTGTCACTCATATTATATGTTCTTATAATTTCAATTTAATTATATATTTAAATAAAATTCCTAAAAATATTGATAAAAGTGTTTTTTTCTTGCATCTCACTAGCTTTCCTGCATGTGTAATGTGAAATTTAAACAAATATCTCCTCTTTTATGAACAAAACTGTGCAAATAAAGTAGTAACATGATAATAACACAGTTATTAAACATTTTAACAATAGTTTGAAAATGATTAATTTATGAATGTTTTATAAGCTTAAGTTAAAACTGACCCAAGGATAGCAAAAGATGTATGCAGATTTTAAATGTACTGGGAGGGTTAAGCAGTATTCAGTACTGAATATTAGAAAGTGTTATATATGCTTTTACTGTATGGAAAAGAGAAGCTTGAACAGTCTTCAAAACCTCTTCTTTTGTGATCCGTGCAAGGGAAAAAGTCATGGCTTTGTGATGACACAAGAGTTTTTGAACTATTCCTTTAAGTTATCACAAGTGTGTGTGTGTGGTGTGTTTGAATGCCAGTAGAGTGAAATCACAGTGTGCAGGGGAATGAGAAGGAGACAGAAAGATACAGAGAGGAAGAGAGGATGGAAGGAAATGCGGATGCAGCCCACCCGTGAGATCTCAGGCCGGTGTGTAGGTGTTTGTATATGACAATCATGTTATGTAGGATGGCTTTCAGGAGGTGTGTGTATGTGGAGGAGTGAGAAGTCAGCCGTTGCTGATTGAAGGCAGATCTGTGTGTGTGTGTGCGTGCGTGTGTGTACCTGACAGTGGAAGACATACTCCGGTGTAGTCTTCTTGTATTTCATGTTCCAGACTAAAGCCACTCCATCAGGCTCATGCGGGGCTTCCTCATTATTGTTATAAGAGGCAACCAGCAACTCTGGATACTGCAAACACATGTGTACAGGTCAAGAACTAGACTTTATACTACATAAGAAAAACTTCTGATTTCCAGCATCAAGTCTGGTTACAGCTTTTTCTAGCCGACAAGCATCCACTTGTATGTATGTATGTATGTATTCATTCATTCATTCATTCTTTGTACTACCTGTTACAAACATGCATGGAAAAAAAGCTTTTAAAAAAACTGTCACTGGGACAAAATATATTTTTTAATAATAATAATTCAAAATGCAAACTAAATGCTACATAAAACAGTTTTACCCAAAAAGAAGAAATCATTTACTCATAGTTTCCCCTTACATTGTTCTAAACCTATATGACTCAAAAAAAGTAATAGACAATTCCTGTGATATATTCAGACTGAAATGTTCAGTGCTGTGAAAAGGTTTTTGCCCCCTTCCTGTTTGTTTTTTTTATTTTTTGCATATTTGTCAAACTTAAAAGATTCAGATAATCAAACTAATTTTAATATTACACAAAGATAATGCAAGTAAATACAAAATGCAGTTTTTAAATGATGATTTCATTTATTAAGGGAAAAAAGCTGTCCAAACCTACCTGGCCCTACGTGAAAAATTAATTGCCCCCTCCTGTTAAATCATGAAAGAACTGTGATTAACCACATTATTTTAGAAAGCTGAGTTAAATTTCACTAGCCAAACCCAGGCCTGATTACTGCCAGACCTGTTGAATCAAGAAATCACTTAAATAGAACCTGTCTGACAAAGTGAAGCATGCTTAAAGAGCAACACATCATGCCGCGATCTAAAGAAATTCAAGAACAGATGAGAAACAAAATAGTTGACATGTATCAGTCTGGAAAGGGTTATAAAGCCATTTCTAAGGCTTTGGGACTCCAGCGAACCACGGTCAGAGCCATTATCCACAAATGGAGAAAACTTGTAACAGTGGTGAACCTTCCCAGGAGTGGCCGGCCTACCAAAATTACTCCAAGAGCGCAACGACGACTCATCCAGGAGGTCATAAAAGAACCCAGAACAACATCTAAAGAACTGCAGGCCTCACTTGCCTCAATTAAGGTCAGTGTTCATGATTCAACAATAAGAAAGAGACTGGGCAAAAACGGCATCCATGGGAGAGTTCCAAGGCAAAAGCCACTGCTGACCAAAAAGAACACAAAGGCGCGTCTCACATTTGGCAAAAAAATATCTTGATTATCCCAAGACTTTTGGGCAAATATTCTGTGGACTGATGCAACAAAAGTTGAACTTTTTGGAAGGTGTGTGTCCCATTACATCTGGCGTAAAACCAATACAGTATTTCATAAAAACGACATCATACCAGCAGTCAAACATGGTGGTGGTAGTGTGATGGTCTGGGGCTGCTTTGCAGCTTTAGGACCTGGATGACTTATATTTTTTCATCTTAAAAATATATCTAAATTGAGACGTATGCTCTCAAAGTCAAATGCAGAAATGTTAATTCATGCATTTATGACCTCAAGGTTAGATTATTGTAATGCTTTATTGGGTGGTTGTTCTGCACACTTAATAAACAAACTACAAAATGCAGCAGCTAGAGTTCTTACTAGAACCAGGAAGTATGACCACATTAGCCCGGTTCTGTCAACACTGCACTGGCTCCCTATTAAACATCGTATAGATTTTAAAATCTTGTTAATTACTTATAAAGCCCTGAATGGTTTAGCTCCTCAGTACTTGAGCGAGCTCTTATCGCATTATAGTCCTCCACGTCCACTACGTTCTCAAAACTCTGGCCATTTGATAATACCTAGAATATCAAAATCAACTGCGGGCGGCAGAACCTTTTCCTATTTAGCGCCAAAACTCTGGAACAATCTACCTAACACTGTTCGGGAGGCAGACACACTCTGTCAGTTTAAATCTAGATTAAAGACCCATCTCTTTAACCTGGCTTACACATAATACAGTAATACGCTTCTAATATTCAAATCCGTTAAAGGATTGTTAGGCTGCATTAATTAGGTCAACCAGAACCGGGAACACTTCCCATAACACCCGATGTACTTGTTACATCGTAAGAAGAATGGCATCTACGCTAATATTAGTCTGTTTCTTTCTTATTCCGAGATCACCGTAGCCACCCGATCCAGTCTGTATCCAGATCAGATGGTGGATCAGCACCTAGAGATGACCTCTACAGCCCTGAACGTCAGCGGAGATCAGGACACCTAGATGAGCCCCAGAGACAGATCCCCAGTGAGGACCTCATCACCTAGACAGCCATCGGGACAAGACCACGGGAACCAAATGAGTCCTTTACACAATCTGACTTTGCTGCAGTTGGAATTGAACTGCTGGTTTGTCTGGCCAGAGGAGAACTGGCCCCTCGACTGAGCCTGGTTTCTCCCAAGGTTTTTTTCTCCATTCTGTCACCGATGGAGTTTTGGTTCCTTGCCGCTGTCGCCTCTGGCTTGCTTAGTTGGGGACACTTCATTTCCAGCGATATCGTCGACTTAATTGCACAGATACTATTTAAACTGAACTGAGCTGGACGATGACATCATTGAATTCAATAATGAAATGCTTTTAACTGAAAATTGAGTGTTTAATCTTGTCATTTTACATTATTGACACTGTTTTCCTATTTTGATTTTGGAAAGTTGCTTTGACACAATCTGTATTGTTAAAAGCGCTATATAAATAAAGGTGACTTGACTTGGCTTGACAACTTGTCATAATTGATGGAACCATGAATTCTGCACTCTATCAGAAAATCCTGAAGGAGTTCATGACCTCAAGCTCAAGCGCACTTGGGTTATGCAGCAGGACAATGATCCCAAACACATCAGCAAGTCCATCTCTGAATGGCTCTAGAAAAACATAATTAAGGTTTTGGAGTGGCCAAGTCAAAGTCCGGACTGAAATCCGATTGAGATGCTGTGGCATGACCTTGTCCTTTCATGCTTGAAAACCCTCCAATGTGGCTGAATTAAAACAATTCTGCAAAGAAGAGTGGGCCAAAATTCCTCCACATCGATGTGAAAGACTCATTGCCAGTTATCGCAAACGCTTGATTGCAGTTGTTGCTGCAAAGGGTAGCACAACCAGTTATTAGATTTAGGGAGCAATTACTTTTTCACGAAGGGCCAGGCAGGTTTGGACAGCTTTTTTCCCTTAATAAATGAAATCATCATTTCAAAACTGAATTTTGTATTTACTTGGGTTATCTTTCTGGTTAAAATTTATTTGATGATCTGAATCTTTTAAGTGTGACAAATGTGCAAAAAATTAAATAAACAGGAAGGGGGCAAAAACCTTTTCATGGCACTGTAAGTCATATATGTTTGGAATGACATGTTGGTGAGTAAATGATTACATTATTGGTGAAAAAGAATAGCTTTTCCAGAAAGCAAGCTAGTTTTTCCAAAAATCTGAGGAGTAACATGACATGTCATTACAGTTGTGCAGTGTTTTTAATTCAATCTTATAAATTAAGACATTTTTTAGTTTCATTTGTGGTATTTATCCACTAATTGCTTGAGTAAATCCATGTCACCAGGAGATTTCTCATGTAAACTCACATTGACAGCATTGTTTCAGTGTGTGTTTTGTGCTCTCTCTCAAATCACACACATCTGTTTGTGCTGTGGACACATGAGGTGCAGTGTGTTTCAGGGGTTTACACTCTAGATCTATCACATCAAACTAGACACAGCGACTTCAAGACATCATCTGTTTGAGCTTCTGTTTGATACAGCGAAAGAAATCAACTTTGAAAAACACTTCTAAACATATAGCCAATGGAAAATATCTTCACATTCAAATTTGGTGGCTTAAACAGTATTTGCTTGTTTTTAGAGGATCTTCAACATTTCTGTCGGTTTCAGACAAATTCCTCTTATTATTTATTTCACATTTACTATTACTATCATCAATAAGCAGATGTTCAAGAATATCATGGGTAGCAAAAAAAAGGGTAGTTTTGAAATCTAGTGAAGGTAATTTGAAGTAAAATGTGAACAGGGTCATGAGCAACCACCATGAACATCAAATGATAAATAAATGTGTGTAGTTGTCGAATTATAAAATTGAAGTGTTCTTATTTTTATCTCCTTAAACTACATCTGAAGAGGATGTCAAACATGTCCAAATCAGGTATGTTCAAATGTTTAACTGGACCCTATTATAAAATATATCCATTACTTAATTACTTAAATACATATTAAATTAGGCTGAAATTGAATTATATTTTTCATTAATAGGTTAGTTTTAAAATTGATCAAAACTGCTGCTACTGTTGTTCATGAAAACATGAAAAATAATTGGATATAATGTTTTGGATATACAGTGCTGCTTGAAAGTTTGTGAAACCCTTGCAGAATCTGTGAAAATGTGAGTAATTTTAACAAAATAAAAGAGACCATAAAAAATGCATGTTAATTTTTTATTTAGTACTGTCCTGAGTAAGATATGTTACATAAAAGATGTTTACATTTAGTCCAAAAAAAGACAAAAAAAAGACAAAAAAAAAAAGCTGAAATTATTAAAATACCCCATTCAAAAGTTTGGGAACCCTTGGTTCTTAATACTGTGTGTGGTTACCTGGATGATCCACGACTGTTTTTTGTTTTGTGATGGTTATTCAAGAGTCCCTTGTTTGTTCTGAACAGTTAAACTGAGCACTGTTCTTCAGAAAAATCCTCCATGTCCTGCGGAATCTTCAGTTTTCCAGTATCTTTTGCATATTTGAACCCTTTCCAGCAGTGACTGTATGATTTTGAGATCCATCTTTTCACACTGAGGACAATTGAGGGACTCAAACACAAATATTAAAAAAGGTTCAAACATTCACTGATGCTCCTGAGGGAAATACGATGCATTAAGAGCTGGGGGGTGAAAACTTTTAGAAACTTTTTAAAAACTTATTGTAAATTGTACTTAATTTGTCTTCCGGGAAACATGCAAGTATCTTATGTTGCTTCCAAAGGGAAGTACTAAATGGAAAAAAAAATTATATTTCTACAAAATAAGAAAAATTTGGACATCTTCATCCTGTTCAAAAGTTTTCACCCCCCAGCTCTTAATGCATAGTGTTTCCTTCTGGAGCATCAGTGAATGTTTGAACCTTTTTTTAATAGTTGTGTTTGAGTCCCTCAATTGTCCTCAGTGTGAAAAGATGGATCTCAAAATCATACAGTCACTGCTGGAAAGGGTTCAAATATCAGAATCAGAATGAGCTTTATTGGCCAAGTATGTTTACACATACGAGGAATTTGTTGTAGTGACAAAAGCTCCACAGTGCAACAAAAAGGCAGCGACAGGACAGGACACAGATAATAAAAGAATAATATACAAATACACAAATAGGCAATGTACACAACAGCAAAAAAAAACAAACAAAAAAAACAAT
>JAFVLL020008395.1:0-13239 GCA_021397915.2 Tor tambroides
ACATGGGCGGGTATATGCAAATGTTGGGGGCGTAACTATTAGTGATCCCGACTGTTACGTAACAGTCGGTGTTATGTTCTGATTTGCCTATTTTTTCAGTGGTCTTTTTTATTCATGAGATTTACATAAGAAGGAGGAAACAATGGTGTTTGAGGCTCACTGTATGTCATCTCCATGTACAGAACTCTTATTATTCAACTATGCCAAGGTAAATACAGTTTTCCATACATTAAATTGATCAAAAGTGAATTTTATGTTACAAAAGATTTCTGTTTCAAATAAATGTGAAATAAACGTTTCTTGTGAACCTTCTATTTGGGAAAAAAAAAAAAAAAAAAAAAAATCACAGTTCCCACAAAAATGGTAAGCTTTTCAACTGCTTCAACATTAATAATAAGAAGAAATGTTTCTTGAGCAGCAAATCAGCAAATTAGAATGATTTCTGAAGGATCATGTGACACTGAAGACTGGAGTAATAATGCTGAAAATTCAGCTTTGCATCACAGAGATAAATTATATTTTAAAATATATTCAAATAGAAAACAGTTATTTCAAATGAATAATAACGTGTTTTTACTGTATTTTTATCAAATAATGCAGCCTTGCAGAACATGAAATGCTTCTTTCAAACCCAAAACTTAAATTAAAATATTTTAAACAATACATTAGAATGTTATGTATTATGTATTAATTTTGCTGTATATTGTCCAAAAGACTTGCATGTTATGGAGCAAATAGGTAATAGTTTGCTGGACATCAACTATTGTGTCCTAAATTCCTCTCATGCTGCTGTGAATTTATCTAAATAAATACATGAAAGATGTTGACAATGGAGGCTGTAGCTCATTTCCTGCGAGGGGCCAAAGTTTGAGTGGCATTGCTATAATAATAGTCAAGTGAGCATGGTTCTCAGCGTTCGGTTATTTACAGAAAGCACTGAGTAGGGCAGATTTTGGATGACTGCAGAGCGACGGGCACTACGCTGAGGGAGATACAGGAAGAGCCAACACACAGCTGCACAGTCATAGTCTCTGACTTCACACAGCGACGCATGCTCCAGCACTTCCTGTAGGAGCACCCTGACCTCCTGTGCTACTTCCTGCCCAGCGCTGAATCAACAAGCAGGGATAAGAGCAGGAAGTCAGACTACAAGGTGGGCAGAAGGGTGTGTGCAGAGAGGCCAACGCTCCGGCGGCTAGGTGTGTGGGTCGCCAGGTTCATCAGGAAAGATATCAAACGGACAAAAACAAATGGAGGGAAAGTTGAGGGGAGAAAGAGTGACAGTTGAAGACGTCTGAACATCCGAACAGACAAAAGCTAGCGTACTTACACGTCCCACAGGGGTTGAGACAAAGGCAGGAAGCTCAGGACTTCCCGTCCTCAAGGCTTGAGGAACTACAGCGTGACTATGACCTTCCATGGCTAAGACAGCAAAAAGAGGCCCGTTGGGCTTTGGAGAGAGACATGACAGAGCAGAGGAATTCCACTGGGACACATGATATCACTGTAGATGACCCAAATAACATGCCATTACATTTCCTGTTGGTCTGAAGCACAGGAAGTGCCCTGTTGAAGAAACCCTGCTATATACAGACCTTACAGTCTTCTATGCAGCCGCTCATTGTTTTAAAGCTATGTGGGTTGGTTTGATTTGGTGATTAGATATATGAGATGGTAACTGAAGGGCTATAGGTATGACCCTGCAAAGATGACACATTATGCTCTTGAATGAGACACTTAAAGGGACAGTTCACCCAAAAATGAGAAATTCTGTCATCATTTACTCGCCCTCGTGTTGTTCCAAATACACAAGACTTTTGTTCATCTTTGGAACCCAAATGAAATTATTTTTAAATTTCACTCACCATTTTTGTCAATCCATTGAAAGACCACACAACCAACATTTTCAAGCTTCATACGAATCAGTTTAATCCAAGTCTTCTGAAGAGACACGATAGCTTTATATGATGAACAGGATTAATTTAGGGTTTTATCCGAATTCAGCATTGATCAACACACATTCACATCAAATATGGTAAACACTGAAGTGCAACTAAACTTGCTTGACACATGAGACCCCTCCAACCTTCACAAAATGTGTTAATTTGTGTACTGAAGATTAACGAATATCTTACAGGTTTGGAATGAAATGATGGTGAGTATAAGATGACAGAATTTGACTGTACATTTTTCTTTTTAATACCATATTTTTTCAACAGGACTGTCCCTGTAAAAAGTGTCAAAATAAAAGTGTTTGCTAAATACTACTTATGTTGAGAAAGCTTGAGAGAAACACAGTCCATGTAAATGATACCAAGAAAAAAATATATGAAAGCTAAAAGCTGAACAGAGGAATTGGATGGTCTATAAACAGAAATTTAGAAGGTAAAACTCTTACTAGTGTGTCCTACAAAGCCCGTTTTAAACCGCAGCACCATATGAGCTTTAAGTCTAAATTAAATGCGGCAAGTTAAAAGTGCCTGGTAATGTGAAACACAACAAATACAGCATCTTTCTATTTTGTTGTCTTTTCTGGCTAAACACACACATACACAGAGAAAGAGAGAGACCAAACAAATCAAACCAGCAGTCTAACTCACAAAAAAAAGTTCTCTTATAAACTGCCTCTTTTGATGAATCAAATAAAAAGACTCCAACAAAAACTTAAGGTTCCTTATACTTGAAACAGTACAATAAGTGACAGATTGTTCACGTAATACATTTTACTTATTTACTTTATAAAATGCGTAAACTTTTTTTTCGAAAACGAGTTTTTCTTTTTGAGCCTCAGAGGCTATAAAAACTGTAATAATGTAAATTATTATTAGAATTTAAAATAACTGTAAAATACGCTAGTCTTCAGTGTCACATGATCCTTCAGAAATCATTCTAATATGCTGATTTGCTGCTCAAAAAACATTTCTTATTATCAATGTTGAAGTTTTTTTTTTTCAGGATTCTTGATGAACGGAAAGTTCAAAAGAACAGCATTTATTTGAAAAAGACATCTTTTTAAACACTTTTAAATGTCTTTACTGTCACTTTTGTTCAACTTAATGCATCCTTCTTTCCCAGACCATAGAATGGTAGTATTTCTAACAAAAAAGTTTGTTTGTTTGTTCATCTGCCACAAAAATCAGAATTCAGTAGGAAACACTGCATCATCTTTCACAAGCAACTCAACCCACTTGTCAGCGAATAGGGTGTATGTTTTGTATATATTTACGCAATCATGCAGACAATTCATGCATTGGGAAGGAAGAAAAGACCAAGAGAGGAAGAGACTTTAAGAAAGGTTTATTAAGAGCAGATAGGAGGAGGTAAATGTATAAGACATGGTGTCTGCCAAGGGACTGATGACTCAATTAGATGCACTGTAGTTAGACAGAGAAGACTCTTACCAGCTCACGCGGAAGGAACATGTCTTCCTGTCTGGCCACAACCAGACACACACTGTCCCCCTGCTTAGTACTGCGTAACATGGCCACCAGCTCCTCCTGAGAACGGCCGGTGATATCCACACCGTTCACCTGAAAACACATGCGCTTGGTTTCAATAAATTTCATATGAACCTTTACACTGATGTGAAATGAAAGCGATCTTTCCACTTCATGCAATCAAATACATTACTATACTAGAAATATTCTCTCTCACACCAGAAAGAGACTCACTTCTAGGATCCTGTCACCTGACTGCAGGCGGCCATCTTTAACAGCAGCTCCTCTGGGTAGGATGTTTTTGACGAGAATGGGACCAAGGCCGTGCACAGAAGAATCTCTGGTCACAACAGTGAATCCCAGACCTTCAGGACCTATGCAGAGATTGAGAGAGATCGGGATTAAAGTGACTACAATACTGCAGTAACTCATGTGTGAAGAATATTCTCTTCTCGCTCAGCACACTGTAAAAATATCAGCATTTTGTCTGTAAAAGAGACCATCATTTAGAAAGTCGTATTTGATGTGTCGTATATGAACACCTCATATAACATGTCATATCTTTAAAAAAAGAAAAACTGAATTACATAGTAAATAATATATTGAATGTCAAATGTTTGAGGTCAGTATGATTTTTTTTAAGCAAGCCAAGGATTGATTAAATTGATCAAAGGTGTCAGTAAAAATCCTGAAAAAAAATTGTATCATGGTTTCCACAAAAAATTAAACACTGAAAACACTAAGAAATGTTTATTGAGCAGCAAATCTGCATTTTAAAATAATTTCTGAATGATCATAAGACACTGAAGGCTGGAGTAACAATGCTGAAAATTCAGCTTTGCTTCACAGGAATAAATAGAAAACACTTATTTTAAATTGTAATAATATTTCACAATATTACTGTATTTACTGTATTTTAATCAAATAAATGCAGCGTTGGTGTAAATGAGACTTCTTTCAAAAACATTACAAAAAAATTACCAACCTCAAACTCTTGAATACTAGGCATATTTAATGACAGCAAATGGCTAAAAATATTTGCATAAACGTCAAATTATTTTGGCGACATATTTGTGCTATCAGGTTTCTGTTTTTCTTTTCTGTTAATATTCCAAGAGGATCTATCACAAATCATAAACTCACTTTTTAAAACAAAGTGCTGCAAAAAATTATTTGGAGATTTTGACAAAGATCTTAAATCCGTATTATAAACACCTCAAACTTCGAAAAACCAATGGAAACAACAGAAGAGAGGCGTTAGACTGTCTCTATAAAACTCCTCATATACTCTATACTGTAAATAGGGGTGGGCCTGTCTGAAGCCTGTCAGAGACAGTCGGGCTGATAAAGACCATCCTTGTGCGAGACTGAGATTAGAGCTGCATGGCTTCAGAAACTGAAGTTTAATTTCACATATGAGCACATTTCAAAGAGTCTGAGTGAAAGGGACAGACAAAAAGAGATACAGAGTGCATGAATATGAAAGACAGAATCAGAGACAGTTTGTTAAAGTCAACAGAGAAAGCGAGAGGGAGAGATAATGCTAAAAATCAAAATGTTCTTTCTTTCTTACACAACTTAAAGTCAACACAAGCCTGACCCACAACAGAAACATCATTAGCCATTTCAGGACGACCTCCAGAAGCTGACATTTACACTTTTCAGATGTGTTCCAAAAAAAAAATAAAAATCTTAATGGTTAAATAAATAAGGATTTGACTAGAAATTATTCCCGTTTTTTTTCCAGCCCAGATAAAAGGAGGATATTAAAGGAGGAGACTGCTGTCTAGCACAGGTGGTGGTCCATTTAAACCGCGCTGCCGCCTTGACCTGTGCATATTGCTTCTTACGGCAGTCTTGATGCTGTCACGGTGACTGATAGGTAGATTAGAGAACAGGCTATAGCCCCCTGCGTGACACGAGGCACGTCTTTAGGGTGGATATTTCCAGTCCTGTCCCTGAGCTCAGGGATAAAATGATGGACAGAGCGTGGGGGAGAAGAAACTAAAGACTAGACCGCCTGAGGGCCAGTGGTTGTTCTTTAACATGCCCTGCATCAGACTACAGAGGACAATACAAATTGAAGCCAGTCTGTGGAAAAAATGAGCACAGTTGGAGCGTTCAGACGCCATTTTATGATCGTCATTTAGCACAATCGTTTTACGGTCAGCATTTTTTTGTTCCAGCGATGAATTTATATCATCATTAATGGCAGAATCAATAAGAACTTAATAGACTTTGCAGCCTGAAATTATAGCTTCACTCATTCGGTTAGACAGCCAAAACCACCGACTACAAAGTTGACCAATGTTAGAGTGAGGGAGAGAATCATTTTAAAAAGTAGTACACTCATTTAAAAGATCTTGCAGGAATTGCTTTGCTTTTTTAAAATGAGAGTTTTAATGCACTATGCAAGAATACTTAAATGTTTTGGGGTCCAAGGACACCCAAGAGGTTTAAAAAAAATCCAAACATGACTTTAAATAAAATAAAATAATAACATGTGTCTATCCAACATGCAACATTTAGATTAAAAATCATAGATACAATGCTAGAAAACATAAAGAGGCCTTTTTAATATCTTGGATAATAGTAATCTTTAAAAAATACATAAAACTCCCTTTAGGACCATCAGAATTCCCCCAAATGTTGTTCCAACTAGTCAAACACAGTTGTCTGAACAAAGAATTTCAAATTGAACAATACTGTGCTGAAATGTTAAGGGTTTGTGCATTCCCAGTATGCACTGCAGCATGAAAAAATTATGAGGTTGCTGTTACAGGATTGTTTAACTTGTTTGTTGACTTTTTTTGAACTTTTGTTGTTTTGTCGTTATTGCATAAAATGTATATAGCTACCAAAATTACTTTTGTGTTACAATTTATCGTGTTACTAATACTGTATATTGTATTAATTAGCATTTAGTGAATGAACTAATTCAAATTGACAAAACAAATTAGTGTTACTTGCGACAATTAAGACAATATTTGAGAGATCCTTTCAAGATCCTTGAAAAAAAATTCAACAACCCTATGCATTCAGATTTTAAGGATTTTTTTTTTTTTTTTTTTACAGTGTCTTTCTCAGTTGTTTACCTTTTTTAAGATCGATTCTGAGCCTCTTTCCGCCCTTTTTGTTGTGGTTTTGTAGAGGTGATGGTCCCAGGCTGTTTTTCAGGAGGGGGCTGTCAGCACTTTTGCTTCTGGGAGTGGGAGAGAGGCTGGTGGGTAATGGGGAGCCCAGTGAGCGACCCTCTAGACTGCTGTTGGACTCTTGAAACTCAGCTTGCCATCCTGAGGAGGACTCCGCAGGCCTCACGATGGGCTTAACCTTCAGCGGAGGAGGGTCTTTGGTCCGTGTGGATGAGTCAGGGTTTTCTGAGTTGAAGAGGTGGCCGATTACACTCTTCTCAAAGCGTTCTTTATTAAAAACTGGAACAACTTCTAAACGAACGATAGATGAACGCATGGCTTGTCGGAATATTTCCTGTGCTCTGGTAAAAGACAGAGGGAGGAAGAGATAAGGAACACAGGAAATGGAAAAAGCAATTAAGAGACAATCAATTTTTTATAATTATTTGCAAGTTGTTTGATGAAACAAATGAACCTGGAAACTAAAAAAGGTGGAAAGTGTAATATATTGAATAGTCTAGGTTTAGATAAAACTCACTCTGACATTTATTCTGACAGCATAATTGGGGTTATGACTAATGAGTCCTACGCATTACAAATGACAAAGCAATCCACCTCCTTCATTTTTGCTTGACTGATTTAATTTAAAAACTGTCCATCCATCCTGAGCATAATAAGATTAATGTGACCTTCTACTGGATAGAAGTAATTCTCCTTAGCTGAGATATGTATATATAATGTATGCATAATGTACATGATGACCATGGAACAACTGGGTAATGTTTCAACAGGCATGGCAAGGTCTTCAGACCAAACTTGTATTAACCACAATCTAAAGTAAGCCTATGAGGAGCAACTGTATATTCCTTGAACTTTTCTATTTCCTAATTATATATTCCTATGAACTTTAGCGCCTGACAATTTCTGCTCCTATAGCAGCCATCTAATGAAGAATGTATGAAGAACATATCTTAAGACCCTACCATTAAAACTGATGCAAATCTAACATTATAGGTTAAAAACTGCCCCAAAACCTGATGGTTTGTCAGATCCTGACAGCTTTGGGTTGGGTAGCAGATCTCTAATCAGCATGACAGAGTGCAGTAATGCAGTATAAGAGGAGAAGATCTGCTTCACACACCAAACAGAGCACAGTAAATGACCATGACTGCTGGATGGGCTCTGACACTGTGGGTTGAGTGTTTTCTGCTTTTGAGGCCAGTCCAAAGTTGATAGCCATAAATAGAGTACAACAATGGACACCATGCCTGTTTTTACAAGCATGACATGAAAAGATAGGGCTAAAACTAAATATCACGACAGGAAGGAAAGGATATCAGAAGGGGGATAGAGAGAGCAGACTAGAAGGTGAAAAAGAAAGAGACTCACTGTGAAAAGGATTTGTCCATTAATTCAGTATCATTAATTTTAACGATACAGTCGTCGTCCTGAAAGATGCCTTCCCTTTTGGAGCGACTGTTCTCTTCCACGCCTCGAATGTGCAGACCCAGAGCCCTGAGAGAGAGCAAACCATAAATTACCGACAAAATAGAGAACAGCACCAGCCACCAACTGGCCATGACAGGCTGCGCTATTGTATTATAATAGAACAACAGCACATGAAAAACACAATAATTACACAGTAATTACATAATAATTACAAAAAACTACTTATTCAAGTAATAACATCAACACTGCCCACACCAATGTACTGTAGAGAACATGAAATGAGGAAAAGTCTCCTCCATGCATTAGTCAAGGATAAATTTACATTCCAGATCCCTTTGAGCTTTATCTGTTGATCTGCTTCACACACTATTTCATCTTATATAAGATTTATTTTACTTTTTCTTTTTTTCACTCATTTTATTACATCTATAAAACATCTATAAAACCTTACCACTACTTTACTGATGGAAAACCCTTTGCTTTAAGTTTTGCCCTCCCAAGCACCATGAAAAACCCATATACACAGTTGCTTGGCAAAACACAAGACAGTAGCGCTGTGGCTGGCAGTGATAAAGGCTATCAGGCTGGAGAAACTCATAAAGCAGAAGCATGAACGGCAGAAGAGTATTAATCCCTCAGTCTTCGCCCGCAGGCGCTGCACACAAGCTCATTCACCCTGAATAACACATTCATACATTACAGTGGGCCGCAGCAGTGTCTGCAGTGCTGTAGAGGCATGGACAAATTATGGAAGATACCTTTGCAGAAATTCAGATGGACGTTTGGGGAGACACACTGGACTGAAATGGTTTCCTCAGAGAGGTGATATTTGACTGGAGGGATAAAGGTTGAGTTTTCGGTAAGTGTATGAAAGAGGCTAAGTATATTCGTCTTCAGCTGCTGACAGCCAGCTCACAGCAGGAGCCACAATAACCGGCCTGTTTATGACTCTACACATCACTAAAAACATTCACATGCCCACAGCTACAGCACAGATCAACTTCAACAGCTATACTATGTGGCCTTACTTTAACTGTTCAAAGCTTGGGGATGGTAAGATTTTTAAAATGCTTTGGAAATAAGTCTGTTATGCTCAGCAAGGATGCATTTATTTGATCAAATACAGAATTAATATGGTAAAATAGTTTAATCATTTAGAATAACTGTTTGAATATATTTTAAAATGTAATTTATTCTATTATTAAATGTAATTTATATGTAATTGAGATGCAAAGTTGAATTTTCAGCATAATTACTCCAGTCTTCAGTGTCACATGATCCTTCAGAAATCACTGTAATATGGTGATTTGCTGCTCAAGAAACATTTCTTATTATTAGCAAAGTTGAAAACAGTTGTGCTGCTTAATATTTTTGTGGAAAGTGTGATGCTTTTCATCAAATAATCCTGAAAAAAGTAAGTTCAAAAATCATTATTTGAAATAGAAATATTTTGTAACGTTAGCAAAGTCTTTACTGTCAATTTGATGAATTTAATGCATCCTTGATGAATAATTATTAATTAATTATTAATAACAATGACCCCAAAATTTTGAACAGGAGCATATGCCAGTAATAGACCAACTTTAAAGTGGCCAATGGTGCCAATGGTCATTTTAACACTAACACTTAAAACATTAAATAATTTATCATCAGATTCCACATTAATACATTTAGCAGCAGATTCCACCTATTACAAAACGGTTAAATATCAGCTGGCACATTGTGTGTTATTTCTATATATTTTCTATTAAAAACATTTGTGTGTTTAACAAAAAAAAAAAAAAAACTTTACTGCCCTCAAATAATTTTCTCTTGAACTCCAGGATGCTGCACACATACACAACACTTTGGCCTTACCCTAAAAATCATTACATAAGCAGCACTTTAAACAGCCAAACCATAAACTATGAAATACTGTATCACAATAAAATTTTGAAAAAAAAAAAAAAATGTAAATCAAATCACAAAAAACAGTAAAACTGATATATCTGTAGCTAAAGATACAGCCTTTCTCCAAGAATGTGTTACCACTGTAACTTATTATTTAGAATTCTCAACTAGTGGACTAGTAAAATAGAGAAGCTCTAATATAAACTAATAACATCTCCTATTATCACCTTCAGACTAAATAAAATGAATCATAAAAACAAGTGTGCGTAAAAACTCCAATAACACACCGGAGGTCAAATTAATGGCATGGAATCCGTATGAAGAGAACGGCACAGGTTCTGGAGTGAATTAGCCTTGTGTTGGTGTAAGACGTGAGAGTGTGACCTGCTAATGCTCAGGAAGGATCTCTTCACCCCTCCATTAGATGTGCTAAAGGCTTCCCGTCCACATGAAGTCACTCTGCATTAGCTAACAGGCCTGTTCACGTTATCGCTCGCCTCACCATTGGAGAATATTACTGCAGGTTTAAGATGGGGTGACCTTTGACACGCAGAGAGAGAGAGGGGCACGGCATGTCTAAAGGAAACAGATGGAGGTTACGGCCTGTGGGAGACGTGAGTGAGGGGGATGATGGAGAGATACAGGAAGAGAGAGTGAGAGAAACGAGAGAAAAAGACTCAATCCTACAGGGAGGTATCTGTCTTTATTAAGACTCCTGTGCTGCCTCAGTCCTTCGTGACTCTCTCTGATGACTCAGTTTCAGTCAGAAATAGAAAGAATTACTTAGTGCATGTCAGACAGTAAGAGTGCTCAACTGTAAAAACATCTGGTCATTAACTGAGCCATTCCACAGAAGTTCATGCCAGCTGAAAGTTAGCCAAAGTTACTCAGAAATTGCAATCTGAAGATTATGTGACCCCTAATAGCCAGTCTTCTGCAAATCAAAGACATCAAAATCAGGACAGCTTCAATTTGTTCATGCACAAAAGATCCAAACTCTGAAACAAGCACCAAAGCTAAGCTAGGGATATAATGACAAACATATGCTGGTCAATGCTAATTACACTATTATTTTCAACTTTCAACTATTTCCAGCCAAGCGGGAATAGCAAAAAGTATGTAGAACTTCATAAATGACAGTTTGATTCTGTATAAATACCCACTTAGTAAATATTTTATTTAAAAAAATCAGGTAAAACTTTATTTTTTGGTGCTCTTGTTACACGTTACATGTACTTACTATTATAACAACAATAAATTATGCATAATTACATGCAATTAACCCTAAAACATACCCTAATCCTAACCCTAACCATATAGTAAGTACATGTAGTTACTTAATATTACTCAGTACTTAAATGCATAATCACACTGTAACAAGGACACCTTAAAATAAAGTGTAACCAAAATCATTTACTTTCATTTGCTATTACTAACCTGCATTTGCTTAAATATTTTTGCATTAATTCAGCCACTCCGCTCTCTACTTATACTTTTTTTCCAACAGACATTAAAAAAAATCCATATGCACCGCAAATGTGGGTGGGCCTGTTAATAAGGAATTTAATGGCCAATATAACCAATCTATACTATTTTGTCTGCCTTAAAAATAGATATAAAAAATTACATGCAATTAACCCTAAAACATACCCTAATCCTAACTGAAAAATAGTTACAAACAAAATTATTTCATTTACAATTTTTGAACACCAGAATTAAGAATTTGAAGCGAGCAAGAGAGAGAAAAACATACTGTTCAAAAGTTTGGGGTTAGTAAGATTTTATTTATTTATTTTTAAAGAAATGAATAATTTTATTCAGCAAGGATGCATTAAATTGACAAAAATCACAGCAAAGATATTCATAATTTTACAAAAGTTTTCTATTTCAAATAAATGTTCATTTGAACTTACTATTCATCAAAGTATCCTGAAAAAATATATCAGGGTTTTCCAAAAATATTAAGCAACACAACTGTTTTCAACATTAAAAAAATTAGAAATGCTTCTTTAGCAGCAAATCAGCAGATTTAGATGAAATGTAGATTTAGTTGTTTTTGTTATATTTTTGTTTACTCACTAAATCGTCTGCTCTGGCCTGAGAAATTTAGAAATGCTTCTTTAGCAGCAAATCAGCATATTAGAATGATTTCTGAAGGATCATGTGACACTGGAGACTGGAGTAATGATGCTGAAAATTTAGCGTTGCCATCACAGAAATAAATGATATTTTAAAGTATATTCAAACAGAAAACAGTTATTTTAATTGTAATAACATGTCACTGTTTTTACTGTGTGTGATCAACTAAATGCAGCTTTGAGCATAAGATACCTTGCCAACCCCAATTTACCTTTGAAAATTTGTGTACTAGAGCAAATAACTACAAATAAATAACTAATATTGAGTAATAATGATATATAGTAATACAACAAAAACTACAGTAGAATGAACAATGGAGAAAGTATAAGTTAGATATAAAAACTAAATCTAACTTAGTTTTACAAACGGTCTCCTCCAAACTCCCCCTTTACAGCTGAAGTACTTAACATTTAACCCCTCTCATTTACCCTACAAAATGTCGTGATGATTTTCCCTGAGCCAGCAGCACTCGATGCTGACCTCACAGCCCCGCTCCTGCCATCAAACAGAGCTGTGGGTTTATATACTGCTGACCTGCTCAAAACAGCAGCTGCAGCAGTCTGACCACCACAGGATACCCAGCTCTCTCCCACAGGAACACACATTCTTCACTTGCTCTACCTGTTCCTCACCACTGAAGCATTAAAGGAACAAAAGTCCTGTCCACAACCATAAACACATGAACATATGACTGTGTCAACTATTCAGTGTTCAGCATCTCAGCCCTGATGAACAACAGTGAGAACTATGCAGGTATACAGAGCTTAGCCAAGCAAAAAACAGATCATTTACATATAACGTTGTTCTTGGTAACACTTTACAACAAGGTGTCATTTGTTAACATTAGTTAATGTATTAACTAACATGAATGAACAATGAAAAGTACTTAATATTTATTAATCTTTGTTAATGTTAGTTAAGAAAAATACAATTGTTCATTGTTTGTTCATGTTAGTTCACAGTGCATTAACTAATGTTAACAAACACAATCTGTGATTTTATTAATGCGTTAGTAAATGCTGAAATTAACAGATTAATAAATGCTGTAGAAGTACTGTTCATTCTTAGTCCATCTTAACTAACGTTGTTAACTAATGTTAACTAATGAACCTCATTGTAAAGTGTTACCAAAATCTTAATGCATATTTCTGCATAAATCTTAATGCATATATATATTATATATATATATATAT
>JAFVLL020008397.1:0-11468 GCA_021397915.2 Tor tambroides
TCGAAGAACCGAATTAGCCAGATCCCGATTAGTGCGATGATATCATCTTGGATGTGTCATTTGATCTCGGATGTAATGAGCGACGTACGAAGAACGGACCCCAGGTTCAGCAGGCTCACAACGCTCAATATAAACATTGTCAACTCAGCATTTGATCCAGAGTTTGTGATCAACTCTGGAGCACGTACACCTGAAAGTGTGACACATGCAGCCAATTACACAGAACAGCTAAAAGAAAATAACTGACTATATCAAAGCAAATTAATCAACTGAATTTAATAATTTAATAGGTTCACAAAGAGCAAATAAGCTTAGTCATTTTACAGATTTTATTTTTAAAAGCTTATTTGTATGCATTTATTTATAACAATAATTGTACGAATATATTATATGAATTATACATTTCTGTAATCCATGTAATATAATAAAAGATTCTTTCACTGTAAACTCCTTTAACTTGGAGCAAAAATATAGCGGAGTGGCTTTACTGCATCCTGTGTCAGTTTGCTCACAGCTGAATGGTCCAATTTTGGTTTGCGACCTCTAACCCAGAGTAAAACCTGCTCCGGAGCAGGTTAAAAGTGTAGCCTAAGTTACCATGGCAATGAACACCATTAAAAAACAATCTACCTTATTGAGCATGAAAACAAATTCTCAAAGTACTCTCAAACTTACTTTTCTACTTGACTAACAAGCTATGGACATTGAATGGCTTTCCTGTGGTAAATGTAACATTATGTGACATGATTTATTGACGTCTTTCCACAACTGAAAGACTGATTGAGTGATTACATGAGACATGATACATTTTACTAAGTTGTATTTTTTCTTTTGACAATTTCTGATGGTTATTCACGTTTATTTTGTGCTATAACTGAAGTAAGGAGAAAGAGATGATCTCTTCACTGACTCACACTCTCTGCTCATTGAAACCACTTGAGTTAAGTCTTTGTTTCATATCAAAAATAAGTACAAAGTACATTATGATTATTGGGTGGAAGACATGCTACAAATAATGTTTAGTGAAGTTTTGTGCACACATCACCTAAAAAAACATTATAGACTAAAAGACTGATTCCTGATGAAGGGCTTAAAACTCATGATAAATTAACCCAAATGAACACATTGAAATCCAGATATTCTTCACAGACATATCAGAACACACAACAAAGCAAACACATTGAAAAAAGATATTACACTTACTCACATGCAATTGCAAGCAGTTGATACTATTTCCTATGCAATGACATTAGCCACTCATAACAGTAGGGTTGTTTCCTGACAAGCCTTAAAGGATCCTTCTCTTAAAAAAAGAAAAAAAAAAAACTTAAAAAAAAAAAAAAGTCGCTTTAGAAAATAACCATTTTCCCACATATTACATATATAGTTTGGGGTCAGTAAGATTTTATTTATTTATTTTTAGTAAAGAAATTAATACTTTTATTCAACAAGGTTGCATTAAATTGATCAAAAGTAGCTGTAAAAACATTTATAATGTTACAAAAGCTTTCTATTTCAGCAAACTGCTGTTCTTTTGAACTTTCAATTCATCAAAGAATCCTGAAGAAAAATAATAATAATAATAATAATCACGAAATAGAATAACAGGATGTAGCATTGTTGTGGCGTGTGTATCTGAACACAAGCCTGTGATCATTAAAGACTAGGGCTCCAACTAACAATTATTTTGATAATCGATTAGTTGGCCGATTTTTTTGTTTGTTTGTTTTGTTTTTTCCCCCGATTAATCGATTAATTGGATAAAAAGCTACATTTTCTTTTTTTTATTTTATTGGCAAAAAACACTTCCACATTCTGCCCAATGTCCTTCAAACAAATGTGCCAACTGAATGCTATGAAAACATACAGTGCTTAATTTATTAGACCACCCTGTCATAATAAAGAGAAAACACAAATATTTTAGGAATCTGTCAAAGAACTGTTTAAATCTAAAAATGTTATTGTCAATTATTGGGCAAATAACAAACTGAAACAACTAAATAGTATTTATTCACATAACAAAACAATGGCCTCCTGCATGCACTCTCGCTGGCATTGTTTAGGTACTTTTTGACTGTAATTGGGTATCTGAAAAAATCTTTCATAGAGCTTTCATTCTTTCATAGATAACAGCAATAATTATATTATAGCATTAGAAATAGCCTACTGTTACTAAAGAGCTTACGCATATTGGAGGACTAACCAATACAGATAGCTAAAAAATTATTTTAGTAAACACCAATACTCTTAGTTTAGAGCGGCACAAACCTTACATAATTTGTTATAAACCTTAAATAAATTTGTTTTAATAAATTTGTTAAGCACTGTATATAGGCCTAGTTTAAATCTCTTCATCAAAAATTAAGATAATGATAAAGATAATAAAGACGAATAAAAAAAAAAAACTAACTCAGCGTTAACCAACAGGTAAGAGGAATGTTCTGAAGGGACACGTGTTCACTTTTTGATCACAGTCACGTTTACTTTACAGTCTATGAAGCGTCTGATATTTATATTCAGACAACTATATGCTGTTATCCCTTTACAGTTCCTACTCTCATAAAATACGTGCACTACATGTAATAAAGTTTATCCTAACTTGTTTTTTTGCTGAAACAAGTATTTGAACTTAGCATTTTTCCTAAATCAGTGCTTTTCACAGCTGTCCTAGGGATCCCTCATATGTCACACAATTCAAGTCGTGCAGACATATAAGCTGGTGTGATGAAACAAGTGTGTTTAATGAGGGAGGTATACAAAATTTGCAGTGGTTGGGGGTGCCCAGGGCAGGTTTGAAAAGCACTGTCCTAAATAACTGCAAACATATTATGGTATTTTTATGCTTTAGTACAGTCATAAAAGTACATACAGGAACTTCAATTACATTCAAACACTCAGACGTGTGCCTGAGATGCTGTGACACTACTTGCTAAACAAAAAGAGAAAGAAAACTCGCCTAAATGGCCAGTGCACCTAAATGGTCAAGTACACACAAAATGTCAAAATACCAGGTTTGGCATTCACATAAACACAGTGGGTTATGTCTTAAGTGAACGCAAACAGTTAAAGAAATCTGTTGTATGTCAGTATAGTGGATTCATGAAATCGAATACTAGCTTCCTCTATTTCTTTTTCTTTTTATTTATTATATAAACAAAAATAAACCTTGCACTGCGTTAGGCTAACCGAGACTTGTCATAGGACTTGCAGTCGCTTTGTACAAAAGTGTCTGCTAAATGACTAAATGTATATATATATATATATATGTAACAAAAAAAAAGGTTTAAAAATAAATTTGACTATTTTTTTTCCTCAGAACAAACAGAAAATGAAAATTATAGTTTCAAGAAGGAAATCAATATAGCTATCTATGACTTGTGATGCCAGAGGAATACAGTATCCGTACCACAAGGATTAAAACAGTGACTCCTAAAAATCACTGTGTAGGCTGGCATAAAGGTGTACTGTAAGCTGTATGTATTTCTATGATGTCAGGCATGACATAGCAGGTGGGCAGTGCCATGGTTGGGAGGGTTAGTGGTCAATGGGTGGAGTCTGTGCCCAGTCGCCAGTGGGAAGTTTAGGAATGTCACCAGGCGCCATGCCTTGAATCAGTCTGATTCACATGGCCACCAAACCTCCACCTACAGCAAGGAACAGGCAGTTCAGACACATCACCCCATTCTACTCTCCTGCACACAAAGAACACTTTTGTCCACACACAAATATACACAGTGGAACATTTCCTCTGCAGTTCTGGGTAGCCTGTTGTGGGGACTGACAGCAGATGACTGACTCTTCCAGCTGAAACACAAACATTATGCAATTAGAGTTCAGGGAAAGGGCTGTGTTTGGGGCGTTGTGGGAGGAAACTTTCTTACCAAACTATCACTAATCATCTCATCACTGTAGGCGATGTTGGTTCCACTGTTGGTTCCAACTTATGACAGAGCACAACCTCCAGACAAAATGACAACACATAAGGATTGCGTGCCTGTGCACATTTCAAAGCACTGAGTGCCATTGACATCATGGCACCACGGTGAGGGCACAGTGCCATGGTGCTCTGCAATCTGCATTCACTGTGCCACAATAACAGCAGTCATACACTATACCATAGAGAGTTCTATGGCTATTTTATGGCAAGATCAATGTATTTTAAAAGAAACAAACAGTAAGAATGAAAAAAATAACAACTGACAGATTTTTCATTGCAATATCTGATAATAAATAAATAAATAAATAAATAAATAAATAAATAAATAGTGGCCCGCCGCTATATCAACACTCCTTTCGCCATTAAATGTTTATTTTACTATTTAAAATGGGTAAAATCTTACTTCAGTGTAGGGCTGAAGTTGACATTCATATCATACATTCATATATTTTCATAGGTTTTATGAACATTGTTTCATTGGACAATATTGGTCAGGATGTAAAATTTTAAGATATAAAACATTTTTATAAATAGATTTTTTTTTTCATTCAAATAGAAAAATGTAGAAAACACTGAGATATGTGTTACCGAGATATGATTTTTTTTTTTTGGCCATATCGCCCAGCCCTACAACAACAATTAATATCCACCAATGTGCACTAATGTCCACCAATTTGAAGTGAAAATTTTTTGGAGAGAGATTACAAGAGAAGTCTTTTGAGCCAGGCAAGTAAACTGTTTATTAGTTGTTAGCTGTAGGGATATTTTTTAAGTGCAATCATCTCACCTAAATGTTTCCTCACTCAAAGTATTTATGTTTTTACTATTTATATAACTGTGTTGATTCAAAGTTTTACACTAGACTGTTAGATTTTTTTTTTTTTCCCTTTTCTGTATGGTGGACACTCCTAAATGTCACTGACCCATTTAATGAATATCACATTAACTTTTATACTACATGTCATACTGCTTCAGGTGCTGAACTGTAATGAACTGTACTATATTTTCATCCAGATCATCTACCGAAATTATATTATACCAGTGTACTATGCTGGTAAATCATGCCCCATAACACTCAGCTCTATAAATGAACACTTTCAAAAAAAAAAAAAAAAAAAAAAAAAAATCACAGCATTTAAATCATTTTCATTTTTCAGAAACAGACTGAACAGTCACAATTGTCACAATTGACAAGCATGAATCATATGAATCATATAAGTCAGCCAGCCTGAACAACAGCCTCACTCATATGTTAGATACAGTGTTTGAAACTATTCATAGACAGCGCAGACACATAAGGAGAAACAGAGCCACAGGCAGGGAGTTAGTTGACAGGGTGCTCATGTATCTGAAAAATGAACTTCAGGTCCTTAAGCAAACACAGATTGAATGCAGATTCTGTAACTGAATCATGAACAATGGGCGGGAAAGCAAAGCACTGACTACTCCGAGACTGCGTGGGACAGCAGGAAATGTATCAACTCCTTTTGGAGGATGTTCAAACATTACATACCTGCCATCAGCGCTGAATCATAAAAACATGTGCTGAGTAATTCTTTTCATCATTACATATGCAATCAGATGCATAACGTCATCGTTACAAGAGAGGAGGACCACTCTCCTTAGCCCCCCTTTCATATGTCAATTAATGGAAACCTACTGTAATTGACTAATAAATAAATACCTACATCAATCTTTAGGTCCAGTTTAGACAAAAAAATATTCACCTGTATAATCTTGTATAATCAGTTAACAACTAGGATGCACTATTCTAATACACAACAGAGAAACAGTTTATGTGTCTTAAGAATGTGTCACGTTTCAACACGATACATGAAATTACTGCACAAAGGTTAAACCTGGATGCCAAGTCAACACCTCCATGAAGTTGGCCCCCCACCCAACGCAAAACATCGGCAAAACAGTCTCAATCGTTTGTGCTCCGTTTGTGCTGTAAAAATTTTCATTTGTGCTGCTTTGGTTTTTTAGATATTAAAATAATATTTATAGGTCATTCTGAGGTCACTCAGCACTTAGTTTTTTCCCATTTTTTTTGACAGAAACACTGAATAACCAAAAAAAAAGCACCACCACCAGTCCTAAATTCAGTTAAAATGTCTATGCATTCATACATGGTTACTAAGTTTTAATTCTAATTACTTTAATTCTAATTATCATAATGTCATATTATAATGCTTGACTGACTGATGTTAAGAGTGTACTTTCAGTTATTTAAAAAGCTGTACCATTTTACAAACATATACAGTATATTACAGAACATATATATATATATATATATATGCCTAGTATATCAGTCTGGCGAATAAACAAAAAATTTACTAGCCAATGGCGATTCAATTGCCAAGGTGTCCGTAGAGGGTTGGTTTATATTTAAATGATTAATATAATAAACCATCCTTTAATATATAGGAATTTAGGTGTAGCCTATTCCACGCTCAAGCACGTGCATAAAGCTTGCCGCAAAGCACCGCGGCAAAAGTATTGATTATGAACGCGTCGGGGGAAAAGAAAAGACATTGTAATTACTTATTACTAAACTAGTGCTTTCTCAGTCAGTGTCGGCTGTAAAGATGAAGTTGCCAAATGCCGACGCTGATGGCCATCTCCACAGTAGGCTAATTGACCTGCCTTTAATAGAGAAATGCACCATTCATATGGACCACATAATTAGAGAAGATTTGTTATTTATTTTTAATTCATTTGTTTAATAGTAGACATTTCAAGGTTTTAATTGTGCATTTTTCAAATGTTTACTAAAGGTGCAAAAAGTCAAACAAAAATCTAAAATAAATAAAAAAAAATAAATAAAAAAATCAACATTTTACTTTTTCGGGCAGCATTTTGTGTGTAAGGTTCTAATTTCAAATTTAGTTTTCAGGATAGCATTTAAAAATACAACAACCGTTCTTTTTTTCATTTTTCTCATCATGGTTAGAAAAGGAAAAACGAATGAACGCAAAAGTATAGGCCAGTAGGCTATTGCATGTTTTATTTGTGCGTAGAAACAAAAATATGTATATCAAGTCTTTATTTTTTATTCATTTATTTATTTATTTATTTATTTATTTTTCTTCATTTAATTAGCCTAATTGAACGAATACGGCTACTAACAATTAAGTGACTCCGACTATTTCGTTATTTGGTTTGCCATTTGAATTTTACCTTATTACTTCAACTGTATTGTTAAAAAAATACTACCGGTATAAACCAGCACAAACGAAGCACAAACAAACGAGACTATCTGGGGTAAATTTGGAGCAAGTGGGGGGCTGAATGATCACTATTTATTTTCTAAAAAAAAACTGAAGCAGCACAAACAAAAATTTGTATGGCACAAACCACCACAAATGAAGCACAAAGAAGATTATTTTTTCGTGAATTTGGAGCATGTGGGGGGCTGAGTGACGTCATTGCCTATATTTCAATTTCTAATATTTTAAAAACCAAAGCAGCACAAACGAAACTTTTACCTGCACAAACGAAGCACAAACAAACGAGACTATTTTGGGTGAATTTGGAGTATGTGGGGGGGCTGAGTGACCTCAGAATGACCTATAAATAATATTTTAATATCTAAAAAACCAAAGTAGCACAAACGAAAATTTTTACAGCACAAACCAGCACAAACGGAGCACAAACGATTGAGACTATTTTGGCGACATTTTGTTTTGGGTGGGGGGCCAACTTCACGGATGTCACATCAACAAGCATAAAAAAGACCTAGAGTAAAATCATATAATCTGTCAACATGCTCCACAAGGCAGAGGAGGAGGAATTCAATGCAAATGTGTCATTGTTTTCCTTGAATTTTTCAGGTTTTGCCACCCACTAACAAGTGAAGATGTAAATTGGTGTAATTTAAAAAATGGTCTTAAAATTTTAGAGGCAAAGCACATAATGTTCTGCTGCGGAATAACACCTATTTTACAATTTAAGGGATAAACCCCAGCTGCATGATGAGATATTACACCCTTAACTGATAATGGGGTGCATGAACACCAGAAACTTTATTTAATTGGTAATTAAATAAAGTAATTGGTAATTAATTGGTAATTGACCACTAGGATTGGGTGTCAAGTATTTTCTCTCTGAGAAATTGCTTTGCTTTCGAAGGACATATGCAACTTTTATTAATATATAATAATGGTAGTACTTTATAGTACTTCACAATACAATAAAACAGTATGTTAATATGTAGGATATTTAACTACATTTTAAAAAAAATATGTTTAAAAAGGCATTTCAAAGATTGTCAGCATCAATGCATTGTTAAAAAATGTTTATGGTCCACAGCTCTGGCATAAACATTATACACTGATTGTAAGCTGTTCTGAAACCACAAGCCAGTAGAATGTGCAAGAGAGCTGTGTTTTTTCACTTTGTGCGTGCAGAGCTTACATTAGAGATCAACCGGTATTGAATTTTTAGATCCAGTATTGATTATTTGCATGTTAATATGCCTGATAACAGATATTTATTTATTGTTTTACTTAGTGTTTCTGACACCATGATAACAACAGCACAACTGAACAAACTGTTTTATTTATAACAGTTTTGCACTGTAGGGTAAACGTACATATTAAGCTCACGTACCCATTAAGCACACTTAAGACAAAATAATTTATTATCCTACTTGATGTTTTAATCAATTGATGTGTTTGCTACTATATACCTTCTGTAATTTCAAGTCAATCAGATAATTGCACACTGAGATATGAGGGTCCATGTGTTCGCACTGTCTGGCAGCCATTTTGAAAGCTGTCTAAAAACTTTCTCCAAAAGAGGAGCCCTTTAAATGTGCATTTTTTAGATGTTTAAGCCTTTATTTTGGGTAAGTTTAACTACTTACTATAAAATTAAGAGATTAATGTTCAGACTTTTGCATATTATAACCTGGAACTTGGATGTGGGAAATAATTACAGTTGGATCCAAAAGATAGTTTAAGCAACACAGCGCAGATGCTACAGAACACAGTTAGCTGACTAGCTGTAGTTGTGTGCTATGCTAATATATTTCTTCACAGGCATTACTGGCTTGTATTTTTAAATCCATAATATTATACATTTACAGTTTATTGCTGGTGTGTGGTTTTACAGTGCTGTAATTTTTAAAGATTTCACATTATTGTAAGGTGAACTTAAAGGGTGCACTACTATGAAAATCACATAGCTTCAGTGTGACATCAATAAGAAAAAGTATAATTTCATAGATAGTGTTAATAATAGTTGTTCATATCAAAATGTGTATGAACTTAATACATGACCTAGATTATTTATTTAGCAAAATCTTGTCATTTTAATAAATATTACACAAAATTTATTAAAAATTGTTGCTGCTCCAATTAAGCTCAGTGTGCTCCCTTTAAGCTCTTCCACATTGAACAACATGTAAATACTTCATAAACAGACTTTAAATACAAACTGATGGCTGTCACTTAAGTTAATCTTTATAAAATGGTTAATAACTTATTTTCACAGCTTTACGATAACAAAATCTAGACATAACTATAGTTTATGCCCAAAGATGAAGTCCATTCAAAGAAGGAGTAGGACTGTGGCGGTTGCCGTGACAACCGCTGTCTATTGCCACCGGCAGTAGTGCACGTGACGTCATACACTCTATAACAAGCATAATACAAAGTTTTGTATACAAGTGTAATAATAGTAACAGTTGCAAATTGTTTTGTTTTAGACTATAAGTCTATGCTAATTCACAAATTACCTCAAACGCCATACATGGCATTTCCTTTAGATTGGCAGGTTTGAGTGCAGGAAAATACAGTTTATTCTGCATTCAGCAAATTTATTTCGTGTTGAGCGATGGACTTTGTTGGGAAGCCAAATACTGAAATCACGATCTAGAATCATTTCCATTCATGTCACCCATCCGCGTTCGTACAAGCGTCTTCAAGTTCACGTGATTCCAAACGCTCAGCTGGTCAGGTTTGTAATTGGTGAGGCTTTCTCCAAACTGGCCAAATACGAACGACACAGCGGTAAATGGAAGATGCTAACAAGAAATGTGGCAACATACGCCGCGATTCCTATTCCACAGAGAGCACGTGCAGACGAGGAGTTAGCGCGCCTGCTTGCTTGGTGGCGGAACAGTGAGCCGTGTCTACCGGACACCACGTCGCAACACAACAGGTTGAGTCTGTCTGTCTACACAGGACATTTGAACTCTGTGTCAGTACGTCATAAATAGGACGAGGCAGTTTACTATGAGGGATTTGTCGTGTCGTATCGTGCCGCATCCAGTGTAGACAGCAGATTATAATGGGTTCTATAGTATTTTGTCGTGTCTCGGGTGGTAAAAATCTGCCACCGTCACAGCCCTAAGAAGGAGTCATCAGAAACCTGTCGTATCTGTCCAGGAAATACACTACACGACTTTTAAAATCTGAACAGATTTTTAAAACACCAGGAAAACTTTGTAAATAGTCACAAAGGAAAACTGGGCATCATGCACTAAACGACTGAGGATCTGTGATCATCATACACTACGTGATTTTCTATTAAATGTGTCAACTCAAATCTGCAGACTGGCTCTGACCTTTGGCAACTAGTGTCAACTTCTCCAGACTGTAAATCGGTGGAAAATCTGGGCAAAAATTGTGTAGTGTATTCCTTGTGTAGTCTTAAGAGTCTATAGATAAGTTGATAAGTCTTATTAAATCCATTTAAGAAGAGGCTTCATAATGATGCTAGTTTCTGTGTTCATCCCCATGAATGAAATGTTTTATTGGTTTGTTTTATTTGATTTTTGAATGTGTTATTTAGCTGAACGTGTACTAGTCTAGATGTTGCAATGTACTTAAATGACACTTCACTATGAATATATAACTGATCAAACTGAATGCCTTGTTGCTTGATTTTAGTGTTCTGTTTTTTTGTGATTGACTTTCTACCTTCAAATAAAACATTTTTCAATTATTCTTTAAAAAGGTTGTTTAAAATAAACAAGAATTTTTAACAAAACATTATGTGAGCTTAATGGGAACAGGGGTGTGCTTAAAGGGTACAAACAAGTACCCATTGAGCACAGCCAGACTTTGCATTTAATGATGTACATCTTAATTGAAATGCTTTTGTCATTTAAATAAAATTAAATATTTTTGTGTGAGAGATTAATATTTTATTTTAACAATTTCTTGTACTGAGACCAATATCTTGTGCACTAAAAATGTCTCAATGTAGATTTTGGTGAGCTTAATAGGTACGTTTACCCTAATTTCTCTTTTATCAGTAATTTGAGTCGTCTTAAAAACAAAAAGGTTCATCTTCATATTACAACAATAAAAACACTGTATTTTTAATTTAGAACAACAGCAGCAGCAATTCTAATATTAACAGTAGTCTATTGTTTTCAAATGGAGAACATAAATGACAAGATAGATAGATAGATAGATAGAGATAGTGATGCATTGTCAAGTATGGTGACCCATATTCGAAATTGGTCCTCTGCATTTAACCCATCCAAGTGCATGCACACAGTAGTGAACATACACCC
>JAFVLL020008399.1:0-15168 GCA_021397915.2 Tor tambroides
TTGTGGTTTACAAGGACACAAATTTGTTTAATGACATGGGTATGACAGAGGTATTACAATTTGAAGGTGGTTTATGAGGACACTGCCTATGTCCCTGTAATACAAAAGGCTTAAAAAAAACATACTAAATGGTGTTTTTTTTGAAAATCTAAAAATGCACAAAGTTTCCTGTAAGGGGTGTGTGGGGGTGTGTGTGTGTGTGTGCGCATGTACTGCTGTTCAAAAATGCAGGATCAGTAAGATTTTTAATAGCTTTTTAAAAAGTTTCTTTTGCTCAAGGCTGCATTTATTTGATCAAAAATACTGAAAAAAACAATAATATTGTGAAATATTATTGCAATTTAAAATAACGGTTTTCTATTTTAATGTGCTTGAGAAAAATAATTTATTCCTGTGAGGCAAAGCTGAATTTTTATACACTGTTGGGGGTCAGTTTTTTTTTCTTTTTTTTTTTAAATAAATTTAATACTTTTATTCAGAAAGGATGTGTTAAATTGCTAAAAAGTGATAGTAAGGACCTAAACTGTTAGAAAAGATTTCTAAATGCTGTTATTTTTAACTTTTTTTTAAAGAAAAAGTATTTTATTCGTCCTGTAATAAGTGTCACAGGTTCCAAATACATGTGTGTTTTGCTGATGCAGGTTCTGGTCTTTGTGCAGGTTTTGAGTCTGATCAAGAGCTGTCATGAGCCTCAAGGCATCAGCATGCAGGACCTCAAGCAGAAGCTGAGCAGCATGAGCGTCACAGTCATCAGGTACAGACCTCTCCTGGGACGTGTCTCTATAAAGAAAGGGCTTTTTTAGTGAACCTTAAAACAGAAAGGGATTTGACGTTTCTCTTCCTCTTTCTTAGTTTCAGATTCTCTTCTTTTAAGCCAGATAATTTTTGAGAATAGCACGTCCTTTTTTATTTCCCTGAAGAAGCTTCCTCTATTTTCCGTCATAGCATGGTTCATGTGAGATTTTGCATGAACTTGAGCTAAATTATCATATTTACGACTCAGTGGTTTGTTTCCCAATTTATGAGGCTGATTCTGTTCTTATGTAGAAATGGTATTTCAAGATCTTTCTGCTTTTAATTCTATCTTTTGGCCATTGGCCTCTGACCATCATGGCCTCCTAACAATCCCCATATCTACTGATTGGCTTCATCAGTCTGTCTCCTCTCCACCTATAAGCTGGTGTGTGGTGGGTGTTCTGGCACAGTATGGCTGCTGTCGCATCATCCAGGTGGATGCTGCACACACTGGTGGTGGAGGAGATCCCCCTCACAATGTAAAGTGCTTTGAGTACCCAGAAAAGCGCTATATAAATGTAACAAATTATTATTATTATTATCTTTAACAAAGTTATCATAGTTTTACATTTAATTTCACTTTTATCTTTTATACTGTTTTCAGATTGACTTGACAAATTGACTTTTTTTTTTTTTTTTTTGTTAGTTTTTGCAAAGGATTTATAATGGACTTTTAATGCACATTTTTATTTTTATGTTGAGTTCCAGTCTTTTTGACCTAGAGAGGATTTTCATTTTCCCAACAATGATAGTTATTCCAATGGACTAAAACTTACTGACTTTGCTCATACAGGGTATAACAACTTTCCAAAAAAAGAAAAAAAAGTAAATTAACAAACAGTCATCGCACACCTGCAGGTCATAGGTGCATAGGCGAAAAAGACCAAAAAACTCAAAACAATCCCGCACACTACCAAAGGTTTAAAAAAAAAAAAAAATCTTTTGGGGGATTTTTTTTTTTTCTTTTGTTCTGTACTTTTTGTAAATTTTGTTGCACTTGTGGTGTTCCTGGTCAAAAGGTCCCTACAAAAATTGCTTCTGAATTTCTCATGGTATTTTGTAACCAAATCCTGGATTCAATCTTTCGGTCAACTTGATTTCTTTCAATTAGCACAGGTTTTGTATTTCCTTTTGGAACGGATTGATCTTAGGCTTCATTGATCTGAACTTATGCACTGAGTGAACGTTGACAAAATTATCCACAAATAGTCCTTTTTTTACTCAAAAACTGAGGTGCGTGAGCTCAGATCAATGAGGCCTATGATTAATCAGTTCCACAAAGAAACACAAAACCAATGCTAATTGAAAGAAGTTGACAAAAAGATTGAATCCAGGATTTGGTGATAATACAGCACAATGAGAAATGTATAAGCAATTTTAAAAGGCTGGTCATTTTTGACTGGAAACAATACATGGGGTAAAATAATTTCAACAGCACAAGGGTTAAATAACCACTACGTGCTGAAGAGCAGCACGTAGTTATAACTAAAATAAGCGAAACCTTTTGAATATAAAGTCCTCTTTAAACCACAACAGATGTACGTGCACATCAGGAAAGTGTTTTTTTATTTTTAAAAAAACTGACGACAAATAGCTCTTTAGTGCAGTTCTTGGAGGTACATCATCTAAAACAGTCCAGCTCAACTCTCTGTTTCAGAACTGGTTATTCTTTAGTTCTCAGTATAGCAATGCTGAGGAAAATGGCAACAATTATTTCTCTCATTAAAATCAAATTGCATTCTTATTAAAACTAAATGCTTTTTCTTTAACTCATTTATTATTAATTATTTATTATGAATTAGTAAGCCATCTGTCTGGCTGTTATTTTAGTTATGATGAAGCAACAGGACAAAAAAAATCAGCCGTGTAAATAAATGTGTGAATATGTGCAAAAAAAGTGCAATGCACACTCTGAATGCTAACCTAGTGATGTGTGAGATGTTGTTGTCAGCAGACATGAGCGCTAAACTGATGATAAAGTCTCACCCATGTGAGAAAGCTAACTGATTGACTAAGCAGTTATTGAGATGTTAATGATCACAAAAGTGAATCCGCTCTTGGTGTCCAGTCACATGTATTATAGTGAGGTTTCTCATAACTGTTTACGAACATGTTCTTTTGCATGTCTTGCAGTACATCCATCCCAGACAAACACAAGTGTCAAAAACAGCAATACATCAGCATAAAGCTGCATTTATTTAATCAGAAATACAGCAAAAACAGTAATATTGTGAAATATTATTACAATTTAAAAGGACTATTCTTTTAGAATATGTTAAAATATAATTTATTGCTGTGATGAAAATTTTCAGCATCATTACTCCAGTCTTCACCACTTATATCCTGAGCACCAAGTATAATTGATAATAACTGAGCAGCAATTATTAGTAATGGTTCTTATTATTATAAATGTTGAAAAGATTTTTGGCTGCCTAAAATTTGTGTGCAAACCATGATATATATATATATATTTTTTTTCAGGATTCTTTGAATAGACAGTTAAAAAGGAACTGCATTTATTTGAAATTGCGTTAGTGAACTTTTCTGGTGTTTAACCACCAGATGTTTCACAGAATACAATATGCAAATGCTTGTCAACACTCTTTCTATGTAATGCTGAACTAAGATGACTGTGTGCAGAAGGCGTCTAAAAACACAACCCAGGCCAGCTTTCAAGATGAATCGAGTTCTGTGTCGAATATCTGTCTGTTGCACTTACACCTCATCATTAAACACTACTACTTTTCATTCCAGATCGATTCTCACTTCTCTTTACTTTTTACAGGCAAATTGTGGATTTTCTCAGCAACGAAGGACACATTTTCTCCACCATTGATGAGGACCACTTCAGATCAACAGACAATGAAGCCTAATTACCTTTTCTTTCCATCAGATCTATATTGCCTTAATAAGCCTGTTACTTATCTACATTTGTTTTCATGAAAAAAAGAGAAAAAAAACTCAGTTTTGGTCATTTTAATAAAAGCACACTCATTTAAAGTTGTTTTCTTTTTTCAGAGTTCAGCATGCCATAAAGAAAGAAAAAGCAGTGAAAAGGACAATAAATGTTCTATTTGTTAAACCTTACATTGTCTTTGAGTATTGAGACAGTGAAAAGTGTTTCAGATTAGCATTCAGAATAGACTCCATATTAGCTGGTACTTTTTTGATTTCCTAGGCTTCTTTGGCACATCTTGCTATGAAGACAGCAGAATACACAGTGTCCTTGAGCTAATAAAACAAGCTTTCTTGAGGGTTTGTAATTGTATCTTCGATAGACTCATAGTCATGGTCAGAGTCAGAGAGTGTCATTGCTGTTTATTGGAGGAAGAAAAGGAAAGAATAGATTAGTGTACATAATATTTTAGCTCGCTGAAATTCATTGGAGCAGCAGATGACTTGAAATGCAAAGAGAAACTAACCTGATTTGTGTGCTGCTGTGGGGCTTTTCACATACGTATTGTATGGGCTGATGCTCTCTGCTATTGATGAGCCTTTCCTAGGCAACAGCGGAGGGGGCTGGTCTGGAGTCTAATGGAGTTGCACAAGAAAAAAAAAGTTACATTTATAAGCTGCTGAGCCAGCTATAAACAAATATGAAAAGAGGAACGTGACGGTGGTGTTTTCTGTTCAGTAATACACACATGCATAGTTACCATCCCACTTGGTGCTTGCAGCAGACTTTATAAGTGACGAGTTGTGTGTACCAATAGTTCACCCAAAAATGAAAATTTGATCATTTACTCACCCTTGTGTTGTTCTAAACATGTATTTTGTTCCACCAAACAAAAGAAACCAATTACATTTGTGACCCTGGACCACAAAACCAGTCTTAAGTCGCTGGGGTATATTTGTAGCAATAGCCAAAAATACATTGTGTGGGTCAAAATTATCCATTTTTCTTTCATGCCAAAAATCATTAGGATATTAAGTAAAGATCATGTTCCATGAAAATATTTGGTAAATTTCCCACCGTAAATATATTAAAACTTAAATTTGATTAGTAATACGCATTGCTAAGAACTTCATTTATACAAATTTAAAGGCAATTTTCTCAATATTTAGATTTTTTTGCACCCTCAGATTCCAGATTTTCAAATAGTTGTATCTCAGCCAAATATTGTCCGATCCTAACAAATCCCAATTTCGAAAAATGGACCCTTATGACTGGTTTTGTGGTCCAGGGTCACATTTGCCATTATGAATGACATGCTGTTGTTCATACAGCAAAAATGAAGGAAACAGACAAGCTTCAATGACACAAGTGGTCCATACAACTTGTGCGATGCTGACCGAAGCTGCATGTTAACTTTGCACTAATATTCCCATTGAAAATGTGTTGTCATGTAAATCTGAATAGTGAAAATTTAAATAATTTACTGTGAATTAGTTTAGACGCCCCCAAATTCAATAATAATTATAACAACTTGGGATTCTCCGAGCAACGCACAGTGGTGTTTCCTTAATGCATCCACATTTTGAACAAATTGGTTGAGTGAATGATTCAATGCCTCATTCCTGAATGAATCTATCCCCATTTATATCTGTATTCAACATTTTATTTTGAAAACATTAATCCCATACAGTAACATTACTTCTGCAGTTGTAATTGGTGTGTAAATGCCTGCTGAGCTGCAATAAAAACTTTAGATGCAGCTTTTCTGCTAGCTTTCCAGTACGCAGATGGATTTTGTTGATATACTGATTTTATTTAATTGGTAACAGTCCTATAGTGTCTTATTATTCTAAATGAATGAAAAGAAGGTCAATAAGAGGAAAAAGTTTTTGTCACTAACGGTAAGAAATAATTCTTAATTGCCTTTAGTTTGTGTTATTACATTGATTCTTTGTAGAGAAATATCTTTATCGATTTGTGTTGTGCAGACTGTGCATAGACATCTATGTATGGACAGCATAATTGTGGATATGTTTAAATAAATAATGAAGTACTAGAGTTTGTATATACAGAGAGAGTGATAGAAGTGTAATTATATATATATATATATATATATTATATCTTTTTCATATTGACCCAAAATATAACAATTTGATGAGACTACATGGTACTTTAATAGTGCGTTGTCATTATTGGAGGTTGACAGCATCCATCCCCAGTCGCTTTCATTGTATAGCAAAGAGCATGTTGGAAATTCTGTTAAATACTGTATAAGCAAGTTGTATGGATTTGGAGCAAGATGATGATCATGTTTTTGGATTAACTATTTTTACATACTTTTAACTGTTCCATGTGAATATGTGAGCAATTGATTTTTCCATCACTCGTTAACATGAACCACAGAGGGGAATTTGGAAAATGTAGTAATAGATAATCCTGTAATAGCTAATCTAAAAATGACTCATCTTGAAACTTAGATAATCAGGTTTGAATTCTGCGTTTCTGTTGTCGTGAGTGAATAAAAGTTGATGCTTACATCTTCTGGCGGAGGTGGAGCGGGAGCCCGCTTGCCCATTGTCTGGCCCAGCGAAAGGTTGTCGAGCTGTTTGGTCACAGTGCTCCTTGAGGTTGTTGATTTAGATTTAGACTTTCGGTGCTTTTTAGGCACTTCTGAACTGGATGGCTTTCTCTTTGGTGGACGAGGAGGTGGTTCCTCAATTTGGCTTATGAGTTTATGATATTCATAGTAGAATTTCTCTGTCACCTCAGTGACTGTCTCTACATGACGTTCTGGGGATTCGGACCATGGAAGATGATCGGAGGTGAAACACAGAGACATTTGTAACCAGCGTACTGGCAACTCAAAGCACCAGTCTGGTTTATTCGGTAGGCTTGTCAACACCACGGTCTCTGTGAAAGTCTCCTCAAGCTTAAGTGCTGGTAACCCCATCAGGGGGTCTTTTTCTAGGTCTTTATCCCGAGTCACAACCTTAACATCCAGAGGCAAAGGGCTGCTCACTAAATCTGATAACTTATACTTTTTGTTGTCTGAAAGCTTTTCCACAAAGTGACCTGTCATAAACAGTGGCAGGGAGATTTCCTCACTATCCTCTTCCTCATCTTCCTCATCATCCTCGTCGTCCACGTCCATAGTCTGTTTGCAAATTAAACATTCCACTTTCTGAGCAGCTCCAGATTTATCTTTAAGTCCGTCCATCAGCGCCATTCCCAAAACCTCCAGCTGCTCTCCGACGCTGAGCGCAGGCATCCCCTCTTCCTCCACCGCCTCGCAGTGCCGAGTCACGCTTACTTTCAGACCAGGAGACTGAGAGGACGCCAAGTAAAGCTCGTACACGGATCCAAATTCCCGAGCCTTCCTTCTCATTCGTCCCCCATACCCCCCTGAGATGATGAAGTACTGTTTTCCCTTCCTCCCCTTTGGAGTTGAGGCTAATATCATTGTCATTGTTCTGCACGCGTGTAACACGAGCTGCCTGCCTCTTTGAAGTTCGGGGAACCAGCTGCTATTAAAAAACTGATTGCCTTCTGGGCCATCAATGATCTCTGCCATAGTCGGGAAGGACTCCGTTGGCTGACTCACAACTTCAGTCATTGAGAGCGGAGTGATGAAAACTAAATCCTGGTACTGTTCTGTCACATCCTGGACATCCACCTCCAGGCTGGATGGGAACTTGACTACATCCTTCCTCACTGTATGTAAAAAAAAAAAAAAAAAAAAAAAATCATGAGCAAATATTTATTCCAAGACCATTTCCATGCATCAAGCCTCTATGATTACAGCATTTAATCCTGCTCCTGGAGAGCCAGTGTCCTGCCGAGTTTAGCTCCAGCCTGCCCCAACACACCTGCCTGGATGTTTCTAGTAATCCTGAAGACCTTGATTAGCTGGTTTAGATGAGTTTAATTAGGATTGGAGCTAAACTTTGCAGGATAATGGTCCTCTAGGAGAATGACTGAACACCCCTGCTCTGACGTGTACTCAGTTTCACTCATGGAGGACTCCAACTCTGCATCAGCACACCACTGTGTAGTTTTCAGGTAAACCCAAAGACCTTGATTTGCTTGGTTTAAGTGTGCTAGAGTTACAACTAAACTCTGCTGGAAGGTGAGTAGCACTGAGCGATAGCTGATTGCATTGACCGAGGGATCTGCAAACCTCTCTTGGAGCATGCTTTCACTGACTTGCCAAAAATGATGTACAGTAACTGATCGTGCTAGTGCTTTTGTTATTTGTGCTCATTAATCTTCAGTAGTGTTGCGAGTTTGAGAACATATACAGCGGTGTCCAAAATTATTAGAACGCTGGTATTTTCAGCAGCCAAAAAATGGTTTTAAGTCCGTTATTTCTATCTTTTGCTTTAGTGTGTCAGTAGGAAATATCAGTTTACATTTCCAGACATTCATTTTGCCATTAATTGTAATAATCCAGTGAGATTTTTGTTTGCTCCGCACAGAGATCTGATCATCATCCAGTCTGTCTGGAATGACATGAAGAAACAGAACAAACTGAGACAGACTAAATCCAGAAGAACTGTGGAGAACAACGTCTCCAAGATGCTACAAGAAACCTACCTGCAAAGCTACCTGAAAAACTCTGTGTGGAACACTGGCTGTTGTTATACAAAAATCTCACTGGATTATTACAATTAATGAAAATACTAGTGTTCTAATCATTTTGGCCACCACTGTATTAGCATCAAAAGTAATTTGATTAAATCACAAGCTGCTTTTGATGCAATGGGCAGAAGTTATAGTATAATTCATATCAAATAATTTCCACTTCAGACTGCTTCATTGATTAAGTCGCTTTAAAGCAAAGTCAGTTCACTCTCTGTGGCCATATTTGCAAGGCCTTCGGGTAGTTACTCCATGAATGCAAAACCAACTCCTATCTACTTAAATGGGGAAATACCAGAATCTTAAACTGCAGCGTCATTTCAAATCAGCAAAGAAAAAAAAAAGACATGCAATATTTTCTTATAAAAGAGCAAGCTGGTCCAGCCGCTGGACACCCAGTGCATTTCAGGACTGTTTCTATGGGAAGTGGAGTTTCTTTACCAATTGGTGGTTGGCTCTTTTGTTTTTGTTTTTTTGATGATGTATTTTATAGGCCAAAACCTGGGAACGAGTTCGCATTTTAGCGCTTCTAGTTCCATTGTTCTGAAGTCAGTGGGTTTTCTGAATGGGTTTTTGGGTAAACGCCTGAAATAAGGTCTGTGGTTCACACAAGTGCAAGATATTTTCATGTTTCATTCTACAGCATTTCACTTGTCTTTAAAATGGCAGTTGCTAACAAGTGGCTAAATGGGACTTCAGAGGTTGGACACAGCTTGATTTCTGCAATAATCCAAAAGCCATTGGAAAAATCCTTTTGGGTTTTTGTTTTACTAACTTTCAGTCCTCAAAAAATACATCATCACTGCAGCACCCCTCGTGTCGGACAATATGGATCCGGCTTAGGCACCAGCAACCTGTTGTGGGGAAATGCACTTAATAACTATTTACTTAGTAACACTGTTGTACTTACTATGCATGATGGCACTGATTTCATACACTGGGCTGAAAACCAACAAGCTTCCACTGCTCTTCTCAGTTGTGTTGCGGAAGCGACGGCAGCTCAGCCTGGATGACGACATGATTTCCTGTAGAGAGTAACCACGGTCACTTTGACACTCGTAAAACTCTCCTTTGAGGGCCAGAGGAAGGAGTATCTCTGCGGAGGCCATGTTCTGCCCCACCATCTGACACCGTGCCAGTCTTTCTGCATCTCTGGCGACCTCCACTGACAGCAGGGTCAGCTGTTTTCCTGCGGGTAGCGTGAAGCTGTCTATAATCAGCTCGTTTTGGCATATGAAGGTGAAGGAGCCGCAGGCGTCCACTCCAACAGGACACAAACCCACAATTTCCTCTATTGTATTGTACGGCAGGTCCTCAGCGACGAGACTGAAGTGACCTAGAGAGATGCACAGTGTGTTACAATCAATAAACTTAGCTTTTCGTTTACAAATTAATTAACACCCTTAAGTTCTATAGCATCATGTCTTATTCACGAGTAGACAACTGCTTTGGATTACCAAGCTGTCTCAGGTGAAAAAAAGTGCACTTCCATAATGTACTTAAAGTGCTCTAATTTCACGCACTAATTAATATACTAAAAATTATTCTTTAGTACTTCTTAAGATAAACTTAAGATCTTCTAAGTGCGCTCAATTGTGCTATTTTGGGACACCATGAGTATGAACTAATATGTGCTTTTAACATACTATCTCTGTATTTAAAAATGTATTTATAGTAGTCAGCATTTGAAGTGGATCAAAACATTTCATCAAAGTTGTCCTAAAACAAAAACAATACCCGTTCTTGTTTTAGGACAACTTTTATGATCCACTGAAAATGTTGACTACTTGTAGTACAGTTGAACCCATCTTTCATACACTAGTACACTCAAGTGTACTACAAGTGGTGACTAAATACATTTTTAATACAGAGATCGTATGTTAAAAGCACATTTTAGTTTTTATTCACGGTGTCCCAAAATAGCAGTTGACTTCACTTATATGATCTTAAGTTTATCTAAAGTGGTAAAGAATAATTTTTAGTATATTAAGTACAAAATTAGTGTGTGAAAATGAATAGAGCACTTTAAGTACATTATGGAAGTGCACTTTTTCACCTGGGGTTTTTATACTTCAATAATTACATGTAATTGTTTTTAGTAATCATTTCTTCTTTCCCTACAATTTGGTTTTAAATGCATGATTCCAACTCAAAGCATTGTTTGGTTTGAACATCTTGGCACAATATAATGATAGATGGGGTATTTATTTACTTTATTTCCATTTGATGATGTTAGAGCTGTAGAAATAACACACTTTGCCAGTAGATTATTTTCAACAATGCTTAAAGGAAAAATACAGCTAAATCTATGTGAACCCTGTCCCAGTTTACTTCTAATCATATGGGCTGTTATTTACTCAATAATGTAAGCATAACACAAGAAGAGGTTTCATTAGTTTGTGTTATTTTACTTGTAAACACCTTGCTGTTGTTTAGTGGCTCACCTGGATATCCAGTAGGCAATTCAAATGAAGCTCCAGTGTCAAGCTCCTCACAAGATACAGACAGAAGCTCTAAACCAATGACCTTCACCAGATCTCCAGTAGATAAACACACCTCACTCCCTGAAAGCTCATAAATGGACCCTGGAAACAATAACACATCATCATGTCCTAACCGCCTGGGTTCATTTTAATAGGAATTGATTCCTATAAAATGTTCAAATGGACTTTGATAGCAATATGCCACGGGGAGTTAGGCATCTCTGTATCTCTTCATTTAATAGAATTGTGAGATTAAATAGATCTTCCTCTGTGATGATGGAGTACCGATTATAGTTTCTAGAGGCCTTTGTATTATTTGTACTTCTGTCAAACGTACATCCTCTTTATTTAATGTGGTGGTTCTCAGTTTGGGTTGGGTTGCAGGTCTGTTCTGTTCAGCATGAGGAAAGTGTATAGGAAAATATACAGTTTAAAAAAACAAATACAAGAGAGAACATATTCCTTATGGTGTAAATACATTTTTTTGCTTGGCAAATGCCAACCTGGACAGGTTGTGTGACATGGCCTCATCCTCAAAACCAAATTTTATTACCTTATTATTTTTGTATTACAAACACCTTGACATTAAAAGTAAAATCTGACTCCTGACAACCACTGATTTAAAGTACACAGTCATGACTTTTGCAGTTTTATGCATGTAAAAGCAAATTCGACAGATAAATAAACCTGTAACATTGCATAAAAAGCTGTAGTATATGAATTCAGAGTACAGTCACATGCATGTATAAATAGCAGTGAACTACTTATGTTCACATTTGATTTGAGATCACCCTTTATAAGAAACAATCTCTAAACTATTGGTTTTTGAAGCAACACAGATGAGACTAAACTCGACTGCTCATCCGGTCACACATCTACTTGTACTGAAGATACACAGCGTAAACCACACTGACAATGAAAAAAAAAAAAGGATCTTCAACCTCATGTCCTGTTTGGGGTCGGAGAGACCCCACAGCCATTTCAATAACACATAAGTGTAGTTTACATTGAAGTAAGACATTTCAACTTGGTGGCACGCTTGGCAAATATTACATTACTTCAGTTTAGGGTTTCAGAGATCCCAGCCATAAAATATGACAGTGTGCATTCAGGTCTCATATGCACATTGTCTCTTTGTATTTTTCAAATGTAAAAATCAGACAAATCTAAACTAAACAGGAGCAACATTATACTGGGCAAGTCACATTTCTAAAAAGTGCATGCCTATTTAATACAGGGGGTCACAGCTCCATTAATATTTGACGTATATGATTATTAAAAGAACTAATAAGAGTTCAACTTCAAAATCATTGTACATCTCTGGAACTAAAATCAAAGTTTTAACAACATGGCCATTAGGAAAACATTCTTGTTCCTTATTTTACAAAATGATGATGGTTGAAAGATACATAAAACTGGAGGAATTATTAACAATCACAATGCAAAATAAATGTATGGACATAGTGGAACACAATAAAAAAAAATAAAGTGGGTGAAGAACAGTATTATCTTTTTTCTCTGTTTTTTTTGTTTTTTGTTTTTTTTTTTTAATGCCTTGAGAAAGTCTCATACAGAATATGCAGAAAGAGAGAGTAGAATCATATAAACCTACCCTGGAAATAAACCCCAGAGCAGATCTGCAGGATGCGGGGTAGAGACTGTTGATCCAGACAGTTGATGAAGTCTCGCAGAGACTGGAGGAGGTCTCCCATCTCTCACAGCTGACAGACACTCACACACTGAGCTGATCTAGTGTTTGCGCACTGAAACTATTCTTCAGAGAGGAAGTCTCAGAAGGACTCACCCAGAGCCACAAACAACAAATAGTGAACTGCACACAAGCCTTTTATTTGCATATATATTTATTGATTTATTTAAATAGATAAATTTCAATTTAATGTCAATTATTATACATGTACTTCTTGTTTCAGCATATAATAACTGCGTTAATAATTAATGTTTATGCGGTTTCACTTGTGTTGTCATTCTGCCTGTAGGACTGTCTCCCGGAAAGCGAAGTTCCAAATCCTTTTATGGCGAAGGCTTAGCTCATGAATATTAATTAAGCAGTACTGCTATTGGTTAATCTTCCTAAAGGGGCGTTCACTCGCGTCCATCATTCACCTCAGAGAGATTCGCTGATTCGCCAGTTGAGTCACGCCCACTCACTCAGTCTGCTTTTTTTAAGCCAATCAATCACGAGTTCTGAAGGAACGTCGCGTTACATCTTTAATATTAATGAGCCGGAAGACGTTCAGTTTGAGTAGATTACCCAAGATGCTCGGCGTGCTTGTGGCAGGGGAGAATGCGTGACAATGGCAACAAATACTACAGCAAATAACCCATCTTTCGACTGTCCATCATGGTAAAAAACACTCCAGTGCTTGCTGGATTTAGCGCATGAATAAGCTAGGCTTTATTGTATCCAGCATAAAAACTACAATCGTAACGGCAGCGATCTGTTAGCTCTCGTGCTCTTTAGCAGAGCCAGCGCCACACTTTGGAACTCAAGCTTGTTTTGCAAACTGCGTTTTTTGGTGTATAAGTGTATATTGCGTTTATGTAATCAAAGTAGATCTTAATAGAGAACATCTCAGATGCTATATGTCTTGTTTATAAGCATATTTTAGTGGATGCACATTGGTTCATGAGTTCATGACTTGGTTTTCTTTTCAGGGCAGGAAAGCCTCCAGCAGGACTGCATTTGGACGTGGTGAAAGGAGACAAACTTGTTGAGGTACCACATTGAGATTTAGGATTACCAGTTAATAATTTGTCTGGTTAATAAGAAATTAACCATAGCAGATTTTGTATGCTATTCCATGTACTCCCTCTTGTGTTGTTCCAAATCTTGTTTTCCACAGAACACAAAAGTGAAAAGAATTTTCTGTAAAAATCTCTTTTCTGTACAAAGCTAGTAACCAAAACTCTAGGATAAAAATGGACAGAAAACAGACAAATAAGAGAATAAATGTGGGTTTGTTTTGGGGGTCAGTCAGTTCTGTGATTGACCGCTTGTCCAGACTGTGATGCACCAGATACTGACCTGTCCGCCTGCGGCTCAGTTGAGTTTTCTCATACTGATGCATGCGTGATCGTGGCTGTTGGGTCCAAACGGTGCTAGAGAAACACAAGACCCTGAGATTTAAGCTCTGAGTGGGGAGTCACTCCCTCAGGTGTTATAACTCTAGGGCACATTAAGACACATAAAGTAAATGCTTGTGCAGGGCTGGGTCGTATCACAAAAATACTGTTGTCATGCTATGAGTCATTTTATATCATGGGAACTTAGCTTGTGGTTTATATAGAGTGCACCTGAGAACATTTAATGCAAGACACTACAGCTGAACAGGGCAAAATGTTTTAGATATCACTAATTTTCCCAGTGGATTAATCACAGTACATTAAGACAATAAATTTTGTATGACTGGTTTTCTGAAATCTTGTTTAAATACACAAATGAGGCATTATTTAATTAAAAATAAACTCATTTGCATACATTTCCAGCACAGAATTCTGAACATTGAATCAAGCTAGGTTCATTTTTTTTAATTTTATTGCATGTTTCATTCTTTTGGCATTTTGCAAAGTGAAATTTAGATTACTCTTTTATAAGTTCTTAAATAAGAAAATGCTGTCAACACCGGGGGTGTCTCTAGGATTTAACCCCCGGTTTCATAGACCAGGCTTAAGCCTAGTCCCAGATTAAAATGCATGTCTGGGCTGTTTCAACTGAAAGAAACTTGCATTGACTGATCTTAAAATATGTCAGATTCATTGTTTTGTCTCAAGAAAAGGCATATTTATAAAAGCTACTTAAATGCCTAATTGAACTATGGCCTAATCCTGGCTTAACCTAAGACCTGTCTGTGAAACTGGGCCTAAGTGGTATATAAATTAGATGAATGATATATGAACGAATCCCTCGGTAAAAAAAACTCCTTCAGAATATAGATAGGAATGAAACTGTAATGTTTGGTATATGTAAGTGCTGCTGAAGTAGAGGAGAAAAAACTCTCAGCCTTCAAAGATACGTATTGTATTTAAAATATACAGACACAAATAGATTCAGTATAATAAAATAAATGCTTGCATGTGTATTTTGGATGTTTTCATTCATCTAGTCTGGAAGATATTGTTGTAAGACCTAAATGGACCACTGGAGAAAAAAATCCTGTAGTATCTTGCTTTAAATGAATGAAATCAATTCTGCACTATTTGTGTGTGACAAACTGAATGTAAATAAATGAAAATGCAAAACACACACATTTTCATTAGTAGTCTCAGGCTTGTTATGCCAAATAAAAGTGGATCAAGTTATTTTTCCTTTCCTTGGACACAACCCACAAAGATAAG
>JAFVLL020008400.1:0-13515 GCA_021397915.2 Tor tambroides
GGCAGATAATTGCCAAATGCTGATGAGCAAAGTTTGTCGCATCAAACAAAAAAGACTTGAGGCTATAAAGGTGCTTCAGCTAAGTACTGAGTTAACGGTTTGAATACTTATGCAACATACTTATTTCAGATTTTTGATTTTTTTATCAATTTACAAAGTTGTGACAGTTCTGTTTTTGCTTTGCCATTATGGTGTATGGAGTGTAGATTGATGTGGGGAAAAAAAGTAATTTAATGCAGTTTAACACAAAGCTGCAACATAAAACGTGAAAAAAAAAGAATACTCGAATAATTCTGCAAGGCACTGTATTTATATATAAAATAAATTATATGAATATAAATATATAGATGTAAATACATGTAAATATTTTTCAAATATATACTGTATGTGTGTGTATTTATATATAAATAAAAAATATACACAGTACACACATATATTATGTAAACAAAAAACTTTTATTTTGGATGCGATTAATTGTGATTAATCATTTGACAGCACTAATGCTAACTTAACATATAGAACTATTGTAAAGTGTTGTCCAATATATGTTTAAAAAAAATTATGGAAATTAATTTAATCAGATACGTTCTCACAGGTAAAGCCTTTACATTTCAGAATAAAGCTGCTGCAATAACATTAATTTCAGTGTGCTGTATATTACAGTGAGGATGGAGGGTAAATGATTAAATTTATATTTAATAAATGATTGTTTGATTTTGACACCTGAAAAAAACTGAAATATCATCATCTTCATATTGATTTCTGAATTAATTCAATGAATCTATGATGTTACAGTTGATTCCCAGGATTCCACTGTAACTGACCAGTCTTTTTGCAGCTTTTGATTTAGACATGTGCAGAATATTCATTAGCACCACCACTTGTGAGTCCGTATCAGTGTGTCCTTACATCTGATTGGCTGGTGCTGCCTCCTGCCTGCTGGTCACAGCAGGCCACTGGTCTCACATCTGTTTTTTTTTTTGGGATATCAGGGACTCTCTTTGGCTGAGACGTCAAGGTCATTGACAGAGATTCGGGCAGAATTGCAGCATGGCTGGGTCATCTCTAAGTGGAGTGTGGTGTATTTAAGAGCCCTCGTATATGATTCTGAGCCTCTGCAGTCCTCATTTTTCCAATAATTCCTCTCCTTCTCTAAAGTGATCTTTGCAAGGTCTTGTATTTTTATTTCAGGCTTTCAAATGGTTGTCGTTGATTTCTATTGATCCACACAGCACTGCCTTAAGTGTATGTCATTGGAGCAATTTTAAAGTCATTCAAAATTGGTCATTGCTATATTGCTTTGAACCATATCTACTGGTCTGCGAGGGGGGGAGGGACTGGATTGTTTTGTTGGTTTTTTGTTGGTTGGGGGAAGACAATTAGACTGGATTGTTTTGTTGGTTTTAAAGGGTTTCATGTACTTTTGAGACCAATTACCACCAAGGCCACAACCATGTCTTGAACATGGTTTGCTAGTGGGTCAGTCGTGGCCTAATGGATAGAGAGTTGGACTTGTAACCTGTAAGTCAAGGTTCACGTCTCAGGTCCAGCAGGGATTGTAGGTGGGGGGAGTGGATGTCCAACACTCTCTCAACCTTCAATACCACGACTGAGGTGAGACCCTTGAGCAAGGCACCGAATCCCCAACTGCTCCCTGGGCGCCGCAGCATTGGCTGCCCACTGCTCCGGGTGTGTGTTCACTACTGTGCCCATGCACTTGGATGGGTTAAATGCAGAGCACAAATTCCAAGTATGGGTCACCATACTTGGCCACACACCACTTCCCTTTCCCCCTAGTGTGTGTTTTAGGATGACCATCACACAACTTTTATTTAAAGGAATTAAAGAAAAATAAAGCATTGAAATAGAATAAAGAAGAAAGGAAGTAGTTGAAGAACCAGAAGCTATAAGATTTAAACTATGAACTGTCACTCTTAATTGTGTGCCTAATATGCCAAATGGCTTTGTTAAAGTCTCTTATCTCTCACATTCAATTACGAATTACATTACATGAATTACATAAATAAATCTAAAATACATTTATTTCATACTAAGTATACTACTAATATATTTACATATTTATGTACTTAATAAAAATACCCTGTAACTGTACTTATAGTACACTAAACTGGTATGCTTAAATTCTGCTAAATTGGAACAACTAATTTTGTGCTTAATATACTTTAATTGGGTGGAAGTAATGCTGAAGTCCAACTAAAGGCATACTGAAGTATATTTGATTGCAAGTATACTTCAGGTATGCTTTAAATATCTTGCATTTAAAGACAGATATTATTCAAAGATCATACAATCCTCATCAATAGTCACATTAAAACACAATTTATTTAATATTAATAAATGTGCATTGTGCACAAGCAGTACTCCAAATAATAGCACCATCACTGGATTTTACTGGACTACTTACTGTTACTATTTACATTTCTGACATTAAACAATTGTCAGATATCAAATGCTTACATTTACTTCAAACTTTTTTTTCCACCGTTAAAACACATTTTCATGGTGCATGGTAAATTCCAGCTTTCTTTGATCTGATTAGCCCTATCAAACTTTTTATTTTATTTTAGCAAAGGAGTAGCATTTGAATGATGGTATACAATTCTTCTGGGTAGCATCTGATTTGCTTAATTCATGCTCTACCCAATGTAAATGATATAAGCTCTCATAAAATGCAGATTTAGATGCCCAGTAAGTGGAGGCACACTTAAAATAATGGATTTAATATACATAAGATGCAAGTTAAACCCCTCTAAAATCTCCTAAACCATTGCTGCTCACATATCAGATGCAATGAATTCAACAGTGACTGAAAAGCATGAGAGAAGTTCTCACTTAAAGCCTGAGAGGATGAAACGTCTTCTTTTGTACTAAAGCACCTCTGCCAGGCTCTCATGATAAAATGTCAATTTAAATGTAAATCTCTATTGTAGGAATGCAAGGATATGATTGGACCAAGATTGAAAGTATAATTAAAAAGCCATTGCAATTACTTTAAAGAATGGACTATCACACCTAATCACAAAAAAAAGTTAGAGATCCTCTGTAAATGAGATTTATGTTAAAGTTAAGGACGCAACCGATTAAAAACATTGTTTTTTTATCAGCTGATGCTAGGAATACATCACAAACTATAAGATTTGATATATTAACACTGATCTGATGTACAGGTTTCATTTCAACATAAAAAAAGAACACAATGCATCCACAGATCTGTCACAATAATTATTTTCTTTTTTTGTTTTTAATTACATTTTTCTGTTTTCAAAAAGCCTCAGATTTAATTATTCTGTAATCATGGAAAAAATGCAAATGCAATATTCTGTATGTCTTCCTCTATTTCTCTGTCTGCAGTCACAAACACATTAATTAGCTTGCATGAAGCTATGCAGCAACATAGACAACACTCAAATAATTACGTCGCGACATCTCTTCTAATTTTAAAGACAACTAAAGGATGACTTCACCACACGAGATCAGCATCAGCGAGCACTCTGCAAAGTCATAAGTATAGACTCTATTTACAACGAACTGCAGATCTCATAATATCTGAAGCTCTCCAGAAACTGACTAATGCTGCCTGTATCTTGTTATGTTTGTGTGTCTGAGAGAGGAAAAGCGTGTGGGTTTTTTCAGAACGCAAGCTGCATTTTCATGCCTTAACTGAGAATGGCACACTGGCAGGGGCTGTGGGGTGCTGAGGGTTATGCAAATTAGTTCTGCCAAGGTCATCCAATCGGCTCAGAGTCCTTTATGCATCATGAGAAGTGACAGTTATAATGGTTGCCTCTCAGAAGGCTGAAAAAACAGTAGAGCTCTCTGATGTGTGTCTCCATGGAGAATGTGATTCCCATACTTTATTTGAAAGTGCATTTGAGGTCCCTTTCTGGAAGATATACCTTTTTTGGATCTTGTTTGATATGCATACTGGCAGAAAGTCTGGCCTAAAAGTCAGAAATAAATTCTTAAAATGTGTAAAACAGTTTTATATATGAAATTAAATATTACTCAATCTAACACTCGTTAAAAATGGAGAAAATGTTACAGTTCAATATAAAACCAATCAACAGTCGCTTCCATGTTTAGCCAAATTAATTTCTGGTGCATCGTAGTGTATGTAAATTTTTGAGAAAATTCCCGACAACAAAATTAAATCTTAAGGAACTATTACATGATATGACAAAGCAGATACGATCCACCTTCACACTACAGGTATTTAAAACTTCTGGAACTTATTACTAAAATATTATGATGTAATATGCTAAAATATTATTCTTTTTTATTTATGTTTTATGAATAATTGCATCCAAGTTTTTGATTATATAATATATGTGTGTGTACTGTGTATTTTTTGATGTATATATAAAGACACACATATAGTATATATATTAAAAATATTTACATGTATGTATTTACATGTATATATTTATATTCATATAAATATATTTAATATATAAACCTAACATTTTTCTTTAATATATACATGCATGTGTGTGTATTTATATATACATAATAAATATACACAGTACACACACATATATTATGTACAAATAAACTTTTATTAATGGCAATTAATCGTTGCCCAGCACTAGTAAATATGTAAATAGCATGCACATTAGTGTTATTTGCCTTTTGTATTGAGATTGTTTACTAAAAATAATTACGATGGATGATTCGTGGAAGTAAAACAATGGTGAGAAGCGCACCTGGGCACAGCTGCCGACAAAAAAAAATCACAGAGGCATCGTCTTTCTGCCTCCAGCAACAGTAGGACAATTTGCTAATGAAGTCAGAAATACACTGGTTATTTAGCACTTGAGGCAAGTCCCTCTCTGCCTAGGACAATTAGCAGAAAAGCACCTCATTTCACAATTAAGCTGTACTGCACACGCTCCAGTGCCATGAAAAAATGCGCTTCCAAAAAGAACAGTCCGTTCTAGTAAAATTAAACGAGTACATCATACAATGCGTCTTATTTCAGCGTACATATGGACTTCTTCTCAGCTCACTGCCTTCTATTAGTACCTTTCTAGTTAGGCTGATGAATAGCTGCTCGAGCTGCCTAAATGGATTTTAACTCTCTAACGCTCAGGCAGATCATTTTGTTGCAGCCTCAGTGCGGACAAGCGGGTCAGCTGGGCATGGTATGGCCGCTGGATGATTTAATTGAATTGTCAGAGTTGGTGTCCCCTCATTGGGCATCGTCCAAGCCCTGCGATGATACATTGCGCAGTGCTCCATCTTCCCTGACATCAGTGGCGGGATGAAATGCGTTTTGTGACAGAGTCTGAAATTACCCACCAGTCGCTCAATGATAGACTCATAAACAAAAGTATGAAATTGGAGAGGACAATTTAGCTTTAATAAAGACTGGATAAATGTACTGGATTATTGGCAGAGAGGATATCAAATGATATAAATGAATGGAAAGTCAGGCCTACTCGGAGCGGGCACTGCAGAGGACCTCACTGAAATACTTTCACGGTACAGAAACAGTAGCTCAGTTGTTTTCAAAACTCTAGTTTAGGCCAGCGGACAAGTGGGCTGATGCAATTGAACGCCGCCACAGGTCCTCCCGGGAGGTTCGTATATGGTAACATTTTAGATTGGGAACACATCACTATTAACTAAGAGTTTTCCCTCAATAAACTCCTTATTAGCTGCTTATTAATAGGCCTAGTTAGTAAGGTAGTTGTTATGTTTAGGCATGGGGAGGGATCTAGAACATGGCCATGCAGAATAAGGCATTAATATGTGCTAATAAACAGCCAATATGCTAGTAATATGCATGTTAGTATCCAACTATAGTTAACAGTGAGAATTGGTCCTTAAAATAGCGAGTTATTGTCAGGTGGGTTCAAGTCACTTTGGTTGGAGCAAGATATGGCAATGTAGCATTTTTGCCAAAAATTCAGCAAGTTTTTTTAACTCTATGCTTCTACAAAATGATGAATGAAGAATGCGTATCAGGTGTGTTTTCATGTTTTTAATCAATTTCTGAAAGTGTGTAATAAATGTTATATTGTAATTGTAAAATACTATCTTATTTTGTACATGCAAACGGTATTATTGTGCATGAAAAAATATGTTATTCATTTTAACAAATTTACCACTGATACAGAAGCTGCGTCTTCCATATTTTCGCAATGGCACAATTTTGAAACTCTGGGCTTGGTGGCATTCATGTGTGTTCAACTCTCTTCAACACTGAGATCAGGCTCACTGATCTCTATATAAAGATACATAGATATTATATTATTATAGATGTGTTTCTGCCATGTTTCAAATTTGGCATGCACAACTTGGCAACTCCAAGATTCACACTTGTAAATGCGATGTTGCTCATTCATGTGCTCAAAACTCATAATTCTGATATTTCTGACTCCTCTTGAAGGGCATACAGGAGTAGTGGACAGTTGTCCACCAGGAACTGAAGAACTGCACTACCCATAAACCTGATGAGACAGCAGAGCGCTTCATTATGAAGATGTGGCTTGAAGCAAAATTGCAAATTCCTATTTTGTCATCTAGTTAAAAAGCAATAAGATAATTTATTACATAGAATGCAGATCCTATCACCCCTGAAACATAGAGGATATTGCTGTCAGATGGCTCGTTTTATCAGTCCTCGACTGATTTCAGGGATACAGGGATGTGAAATCTCATCTGCCGCTCCACTGATGGAAAATCAACATTTAATCACCATTTCCAGACTTCTTGGAGAAGAAGATTATCATCAATATAAAAAGTGGTTCAGCACAAGAAGGACTTCAGGCTAATGTGTGCAAATTCATTTTTTGCTAATATGGCAAGAAATAGTCAAGCACTCACAGAGAATACGCAGTAAAATCAGTCATGGTCTACTGAATTACCAGAAATAGCTTTAGTCAAATATGAGCAAATGAGTTAGCCAAATGTCGCATTGGGTTACACTTCCAGAAAGAACTGAAGTACTGAAAATGGAAAGTGGAATGCTGATGTTCACAAAAGAAGAAGACAGAAAAAAGAAAGAAAGACAGCAAGCAAGCAAGCAAGAAAACTACATCCACTGTCCTTCTTGAGTAATGAGCTGAAATTATCTGTATTCTCTTGAACCAAACGTGTAGTGAATGGCAGTACAATCCCTCTGTCTTCAATAGAGCCAGCTTTCCTTCATAAGAGAACCTTTGATAGTGAGGCTTTATTGCCATGGAAAGCGCCGCAAATTCATTCTTTTCCATTCATTCCATAAAGCCCTCTTGTCTCTAAAGATCAAGGCACATTTGTCCTTAGAATACATCAATAGGGAAAAGTTGTGCGCTCTTTTCCATCATACAGAAATGACTTTATCAAAAACCTGGAATATCTTCTGAAGACCATTTGTCAAACAAGTTAGTGCCCTGCACTCTTTTGTTACTGAAAATTGAAATGTCAGGTAGACACTTCTAAGAAAATGTGTTGTAGACCAGCTCTTTGAGGACTAAGAGACTCTAGCATGATTAAATGCTTTTCTATATGGCATACCAGTTTATTTTCAACATACTAATCTGGATAAGTGAAATTTATGGAAAGTGCACGTCTACTTTGTGATGCAAAAGTGAAAGTGACGTGACATACATCCAAGTATGGTGACCCATACTTGGAATTTGTGCTCTTCATTTAACCCATCCAAAGTGCACACACACAGCAGTGAACACACACCCAGAGCAGTGGGCAGCCATTTATGCTGCGGCACCTGGGGAGCAGTTGAGGGTTTGGTGCCTTGCTCAAGGGCACCTCAGTCATGGTATTGAGAGCGCTGGACATTCACTCCCCCCACCTACAATTCCTGCCGGCCCGAGACTCAAACTCACAACCTTTGGATTACGAGCCCGACTCTCTAACCATTAGGCCACGACTGCCCCAGAGAGGTTCAGTCTTATCTGCTGGGGGTTGAATAGATCAGAAAAAACATGGGAAGGGAAATGAATGTTAATTTCATTTCAATTACTATTATTTTTACATATTAATTTTAAATGGGACCCCAAACAGAAAGATAAATGAAAACTCAATCTCAACAGAACTTTAAACGTATCTGGATGACAAGGGGAAAAATCTGAGTCTTGAGTTTTGATCCTCTGTCTTGAAAAGGTTATTTGGAGAAAGCATCAGTCGTTTGCTTGACTAGTCATGTCTTCTGGAGGCATCTGTGCTGAACGCTATGCAACATTCTCTATTGACAGGCATTAAATTGTTTTCTGAGTTTGATTGATGACATAGATAAAGTGTCCCTCCCTCCAGCTTTATAAGGTCATATTTCCTCTGTTCGAATAACAGCTTTGAGTGAACATCAGAAACTCTGAACTGTCTTCAGGGTTTTGCTTCACATTTATTGTTTTTCCTCTATCTGAAGTTAAAAGTGAAGCTTTAAACTTCAATCTATCCTTTCAGCTTATAAAATTTCACCTCACATTTGCTGTCTCTTTGTTCTGTACAAAAGTTCTGCTGATCTGCTGGTCTAGCATGAGTACTGTAAAAGGAAATGGCTTTGTTTAGAAATGATAGCCCCTCTCAACTAAATTCTAATCTCATGAAATAAGCTTTCATCATTGCTTTTCTCCATATTGATCAATTAATTCAGCTTTTAAACCTTTCCGGTCATGCTGATGCATTTTTATTAAATCGGCTTTTGTTGTAGCCTACTTTTTGAAAAGCAGAATTTAACGCCGCTGCAGTGATAGCCTCACCGATGGCTGAATGACACAAGGGCAATTTTGTGTTTTCCAAGCGAATGCAGCATCAACTTCATGTTTTTCCCCAGATGCAGAATAAGCAAAAGTCAAAACTCCCGAGGCCAGGGCCCATTAATCATAATCACACAATTTGCATTCAGAGATAAAAGCAGTATTCTGTACCTAATGCCAGACTCTTGTAATCAATTACCGGTTGTCAAATGATTTTGTACTACAACAACTTTTAAAGTGACACGCCAACGTATGCTCATTAATCTTTCCTGCAACTGTAGTACTTTGCATTTCTTCAACTCATTAACTGCATTTTACTGTACTAAAAAAATGTACTGCATTTTGTTTATGCGAGCCAGTATGACTGGTCATTTTAAGGCGCCAGCATTGTTTCACTGATGTTTCACTTTCATCATCAAGTTTGAGGAATCATATTTATACTTTTTTTGTTTGTTTGTTTGTTTTGTGAGAACTGAGGCTGAGATTTAAAAAAAAAAAAAAAAAAAAAAGCTAAAGTAGGCCTCCTGTTGTTCAAGAACAATATCACATCCCAAATCCTCACAGGAAGTGAACTGAACCTCTAGTTCTTTTCACAGTCAAACCAAACAAACAAAACCTTGACTTCTCATCCGGGATGCCTTCATCCAATTTCTGTGCAAACTGACCTTGATAGTCTGGAGAGAGGCTAAACTGTTTGTTTACTGATTCACTGTTGTACTCCTCAAAAACAGCCAAAATCTTAATTCAATATATGTCAAATAATTCATTTCTATCATCCTGTTCCAAATATATAATATAGATATATAGATATATAATAATATGTAATATTGAATATCTTCTGATTATATTCAGTGTGGTTCTGGATATGTATATGTAGGTGTATATAATTTTCATTTTGACATTGCCGTTTAAATATATTGCATTATATTTAATGCTTACTTGGTTTGGTGGTACTTTTTTTTGTACCATAATATCAGACCTTGCTGACATGTTTTAAGCCTTCTCTGGAAACTAAGTTCTGAATCAAAAGGGCTTCTATAGAATCATAGTCCGTGATAGCCGAGGTAGCAGGACAGTTTATGTTTATTGCGGTGAGCAAGTTGCTTACCCTCACCATGAACCCTGTGTTTGTAGTGCATCATAGCCCATAAATGTGACAGCAATCAGGATGTATTATTCATCAGTCTGATACTGATATTCTCCCACTGAACCATAGCGCTGAGTGGGGACGTTATGGGGTTGCATAACCTTGTGCGAAGGAACATCGTAAGGGTAACTAAACCTCATTCTTTCCTGACAAAAGAAAGAATAGCAGAGGGTGCGTACAGGAAGGAAGACGAAAGATGGTCTGAGAAGAAAGAAAATGGGAGTAGAGGAGATGATGAAAAGGGGAATGCAGTTTTGTTGTAGCCATGCAATCAACAGGAAATCACAGTTAATTTTGTTTTAGGTGCAGTGGGCCGGTTTGTCTGACATACAGTACTGTGCAAAAGTCTTAGGCCACAAGTATTTTCACCAACAAAAAAAAATGGTTTGAAATCAGTTATTTCTATCTTTTTCTGTAGTGTGTCAGCAGGAAATATCAGTTTACATTTACAAACATTATTTTTGCCATTAATTGTAATAATCCAGTGAGATTTTTGTTTGCACAAGGAGTCTGACTACAGCCAGTGCTTCACACAGAGATCTGATCTCACCATCATCGTTTGGAATGACATGAAGAAACAGAACAAACTGAGACAGACAAATCCAGAAGAACTGTAGCAACGTCTCCAAGACGCTTCAAGAAACCTATCTGCAAAGCTACAGTACTGTGAAAGGTTTTAGGCACTTGGGTAAAAATGCAGTAAAGTGAGGATGCTTTCAGAAATAATGCCATAAATAGATTTTATTTATCAATTAACTTCAATTAACTAAATTAAATCTACATTTGGTGTGAGCACACTATGCATTTAAAACAGCTTTTGCCCCATGTGCACTTGCGCATAGTTTTTCAGGTAGCTTTGCAGGTAGGTCACTTGAAGCATCTTGGAGACGTTACCACAGTTCTTCTGGATTTAGTCTGTCTCAGTTTGTTCTGTTTCTTCATGTCATTCCAGACAGACTGATGACAGAGATCAGATTCTGTGCGGAGCACTGGCTGTTTTGCACTTTGTGCAACAAAAAATCTCACTGGATTATTACAATTAATGGCAAAAATAATGTTTGGAAATGTAAACTGATATTTCCTACTGACACACTACAGCAAAAGATAGAAATAACTGACTTAAAACCATATTTTGTTGGTGAAAATACTAGTGTCCTAAGACTTTTGCACAGTAGTGTAGATTAAAATACGATAACTGATTTGCGTGAAAATAATTGCATAGCCTGTAATTAAACAATACCACGAGCAAGAGTGCTGTTCTGAATATCAGTACAGGTAATCAAAACAGTGCAAGTTAAACAGCTGATTGCAAATGTGATTGATTTTATACAGCAGTTCAACAAACAAGAAGTTAATTTAGAGTAACTTCTATTTTAGATACACAATTGCCAGCGCTTTTTGTTTTTTTCTCTGCCATTGAAAAATTAACTCTTGCATAGCTGAGCAACACACGTTTCGTTCTTGAATGAGTCATTTTTTTGTACAAATTAGTTAGACAGCCAATGGACCTTAGTCAGGGTAGCACCATATTTAATTTCTGACAGGATTGAAAAGGTCTATTGTTTATTTGTTTTGTTTTTTTATTATTTATTTATTTTTGAATGAATCAATGTCATTGATCAAATCGGATGTTCAATGACCACCTACTGGTGTATCTATGTAATCTGCAGAGCAAGTTAGTTAAAAAATTGCATGACTAATCCACAGATTGCATTGATATTAGATTTTTTTGCAAGAAATATTAAGAATAATGCAGTATTATGAATTCAGCCAAACGCTATTTCTTGGGCCGTCTTTTTCTAAAGAGACTAGGAAGAACAAAGGCAGGTGAGAATGAAGTGAATTCAAGAACGGGAGAGGAAGGAGGCTGAGGTTGAGAAAGAGGAAGAGGGGTCAGAGCTGGGAGGACGAGGCTTTTGATGAGAGGGAAATGGAAAAATAGGGCAATGTGAAAGTCTGACGGAGAGAGATGAAAAAGTAGAGAAAAGACCTGCTGCTGCAAGGTGCGCATCCAGTCCCTCATTCATATCGGCAAATGTCTTCATAATATCTCTTTGAGCTACAATGCAGAAATCATTTCCATGGTATGCGCAAGTCTTGCATCAGAGCAGAAAGTTGCCATGGGCCTACAGGTCCTTTAGCACGTTCATTGTGAGACAGAGATGGTGCCAGGAATTGATTCAAAGGCATACGTTAGCAGGCCATCAAACGCTTGAATACATCTGACCTGTGTATTACTTTTGAAAGTGCAAAGTGCCCGGTGTTAGTTGTCACAAGGGCTGTATCTCAGTAAGCTTTTGAGCTTTTTTAGGTTACCTTTTACATTTTATGAATCAATTCCTTTTGCAGTTCAAATTTTGTTATTTTCAATTTATTACTGTGAAGCTGTTTTGAAACAATCTGTATTGTATACAGTAAATAAAGTTGACTTTATAGTATGATTATGGCCTGTTGTTGGGGCATGTTGTCACGAAAGGTAAACATGTGGTAAATGACCTGCATCTTTCTTTCTGTAAATGTTCAATGTCTTAGTAAACACATGTCTTAGTAAAAACAATTTTAGTAAACACTTTAATGTTTGTGCCTATACAGAAAAAAAATAAACCTTTATTGTTTGAGAAAACCTAAAATGTGTACAACATGCTATTGCCACGTCAGTATTCTGTATTTAAAACATTTTTATTGTCATTTTATGCAGGATAGTTTAACTGGAATTGTTTAACAGTTCAAACTTGTTCCAAACTTGGTAATGATTATAACAAGCCAAGGTGTCGCAGTATTTAGTATATAATCCATTTTGTTCTTGTGAGGTCAGTAACAAATCTATGTAATGAATTCAGACGCTATATCTGTCATACTATGGCAGAATTGTGTCAGTGAATTCCACTGCATGATTTAGAGCCCTGTTATCCTGTCCAACATAACTCACAACCACAACGCTGGCTTTCATTTCTCACAGCAATATATAAAGTCACACTTCATAAAGCCAGTTGTTTTTACTTCTCATTGTGCTCCATGTAATGTGGATCCGGTTTGTGGTTTTTACACCTGTGGCACCTAAAACATATGTATTGTTTTATCAAAAAAGCCAGCTTAAATGTGTCACTTCAGGCCACCGTTCAATGAAAAGACTGGCTTCTTATCCAAACATCCATTGCACGCTGTAAAGCTGCTCAGCAGAGCGGGCCTGATGAGGGAATCATTCCTTGACAGCTCCATTTGACTCAAGCTGACAACCACAGTGTGTCATAATGGATAGAAAATTGATATTTTTATAGACAAGGCAAGTACATGCTGCAAAAAAAAGCGGGAAACTTTCTGACAGATTTTTTAAAGAGCAAAAATGGGAGACTGTTATTTATTGGTCAAAAAAGGTTTTCCATTTACTGCGGGCCTTAACAAGATATTGTCTTGGATATTTTTTTCTTTCTTTCTTCATAAAGGCAGCTGGCAAAAAAACAAACACAATATGTGACCCTGGACCACAAAACCAGTCTTAAATCGCTGGGGAATATTTGTAGCAATAGCCAACAATACATTGTGGGTCAAAATTATTGATTTTTCTTTTATGCCAAAAATCATTAGGACATTAAGTAAAGATCATGTTCCATGAAGGTATTTTGTAAATTTCCTACCGTAAATATATCA
>JAFVLL020008401.1:0-16482 GCA_021397915.2 Tor tambroides
GTCCCGAACTCATTGCTGGCCAGACATGAGTAGTTCCCAGCATGCTTGCTCTTGTCAGGGACGCTGATGACGAGGTTTCCTCCCATCAGACTGTAGTGATCGTCTTTTCCAATAACGATTTCTGTGTTGTTCAGCCTCCACCTGAAAACAAACACACACACACACCATCAGAAATGAGGCAAAAATATATACATACAGTGGAGGCCAAAATGATCAGAACACTAGTGTTTCCAGCAGATAAAAATGGTTTAAGTCAGTTATTTCTATCTTTTTCTGTAGTGTGTCAGTAGGAAATATCAGTTTATGAGGAGATATAATTTCCAAACATTGATTTAGCCATTAATTGTAATAATCCAGTGAGATTTTTGAGATCTGATCTGATCATCATCCAGTCTGTCTGGAATGACATGAAGAAACAGAACAAACTGAGACAGACTAAATCCAGAAGAACTGATGCTTCAAGAAACCTCCTGCAAAGATACAGAGCTGTTAAAAGTTTTAGGCACTTGTGTAAAAATGCTGTAAAATGAGGATGCTGTCATAAATAGATTTTCTTTATCAATGAACTTCTCTGAACTAAATGAGATCATCATTTGGTGTGAGCATCTTTGTGTTTAAAGCAGCTTTTGCTCTAGCTGCACTTGCTCATAGTTCTTCAGGTAGCTTTGCACCATTTTTTAGCTGGTGAAAATACTAGTGTTCTAATCATTTTGGCCACCACTGTACATGGAAACATTTTCAGCAGTAATGATAGTTTGCATTTAATGCAAGTGTAATTTTACATTTGGATTGTTTTATGTGAATTATGATTATAGCAAAAATAAAGAAGATTATTGGACTGTTATTACTGAACCTGGATTATTTATTGCATCATTATTGACTTTAAACCTATAAAAAGTCATATTTAAATATATGCATGTACAGTGTTTGAATACTGTAAGCGTTCAGTAGTATGGAGTGTGTGACCTGTATGTGGCGGGCGGGTTTGCTCGCGTCCTGCAGCTCATGATGATCTTGTCCTCTGGAGACTCTTCAGGGTAAATGGTGTCAACGGGCTGCTCCTCAAACACAGGCCCAAAAGCTGACGACTCGTCTGAGACAGAGAGACAGAGAAAAACATTCAATACAGCACCCAGCAGCGTTTACCTCAACAAAAGATAAGACAACTGAGCATATCTCTTCTGCTGTCCAAGGCTGCATTTATTTGATCAGAAATACAGAAAAAAAAAACAGTGAAATATTATTACAATTTAAAATAGTGGTTTTCTATTTTAAAATAAAAATAGACATCCTTTGTGACAATATACACTACCGTTCAAAAGTTTGGGGTCTGCTTTTTTTTTTTTTTTTTTTTTGAAAGAAAGCAATATTTGTATTCATCAAGAGTTCATTGAATTGATCAAAAGTCACAGAAAAGACATTTATATTGTTACTAATATATATATATATATATATATATATATATATACACACACACACACACAGACACACACAGTTGCAATCAGAAATATTCATCCCCTTCACCTCAAAAGATATTATAGTGATGTCAGTGAATGATAATGACAATAAATGACAAAAATCCTCATTAAACAACAAAAAATATTTATTGATACATATACGAGTTATTTTGACAACAAAAGATGACTTAACTTTGAAGTTAAAATGAAAAATGTAACTCTTTTAACACATGTGCATGTGAAGGATCATTATAGAGTTCCCAAAGGCTTTAGGCCATAAAAACTGTCAGAAAGATTTACAAACAACAACGTTATATAGGGGCTGAATAATTATGACAAGGCTATTTTAACAGAATATCCTGTTACACACAAATACTACATCATGCATCTTCTGTGTTGATTTTATATATCACTCAATTCATAAAGAAGGCATCCAAAGCAGAATCTTGCTCTTTGAAAAAACTTTAATTGATAAATCCTTAATCTTTGGGGGGTTGAATATGTCTGATTGCAACTATATATATATATATATATATATATATACAACAAAATCATGAAGAGTGAAGAGAGGATTGCTAACATTAGTTCATATTACTGTCCGTCCATTGAGACCCTCAGAAGTTTTATTTCAGAATTAGAGAGTAAGACTGGAACATTATGAAGATGAATTATGCATAATAAGAGCAGCATTAGGAAAGTAGAGGCAGTCCATTCTGGTGCTCATTTCCAGCTCCATTAGTGCATGCTGGGATATCAGTCAACAGAGACAGACGCGGCACGATTAATGCCGATGAATAACTCATGAACACCAGCGCTTCATCAGTGCTCCATCACAGCAAACCTCCTGAAGATCTCAGAAACAGACAGCAGGAGACGCTCCTCCTGAGAAAGAGACCGCAGGTCTCCAGATCACATGACTGGACGACAACTAAAGATTCATTTGGGTCTGTTTTTAATTTTAGGAGAAATATCGGAGATATCTGAGACATCTTTCCTCAGCTCTGAATGAGAAATTCTGAGTGCTGAAGTCTTTACTGGAGAAATACTGCATACATCAGAATTCAGTTTAAATGTGAACAAGAGTCACATCAATCAGAGCCTCATCACTGTCTTCTACACTGACACAACCACAAACAAACTGCTGAATAATTCCACTCTGATGAGGACAAATCAGAAGAGCTTCACCGACATTCGTGCTAAATATCATGGAGGCCAATTTCTGCCACTGAATTAAACAATAAAAAAAGTCATTGAATTTTTATTTCACAATTCTGACTTTTTTCTCATAATTCTGGGTTTACATCAAATATGTTTTTTTTTCTTTCCACCACAGAATAAAAAAAAAAGGTAATTATGACTTTATCTTACAATTCAGTCTTTTTTCTTGCAATTGCACATTTATATCTCATAATTCTGAGATCTTGAAAATCTTGATTTTTTTCACAGTAAATAAAAAGAAAGAAAGAAAGTTAGAAAGTCTAAATTGTAAGACAAACTCAAAACTGCAAGAAAAAAATAAGAATTAAGTTGCATTTAAAAAAAAAAATATTGTAGTGGAAACCAGCTTCAATAAAATACACTTTTACAGTCAGTAAAAACATAATTATGACTGGTACCATTTTTGGGGGGTAAAAAAATCTTGTTGAGGGGAAAAACCACAGATAAATTGCATCGGTATATGAGTCACATTTTATTATTACATTAAAAAAATAATATTGAAAAAAAAACGGAAACATTAGCATTATAAGACTATAAACATGTATTCTAGTTCCTCTCACAACAAAAAAAATAAATTAAATTAAATTTAAGCATATTTATAAGAGAACAAGAATGAAAAACATAAGTATAAAACAAATATGAATTTCAGTGGCCTTCATTATAAATGATATTTATTATATATATAGCAAGCCTAAATGAATTCATTTAAAGTGAAACTGTATCTCCCGCAGCTCATTCATGCTTGACATTAACTGTAATATATCATTTGCTGTGGAATGTCATTTCAGATAAAGCTGATTTATATTCCTGACGGCACAGTAACTGAGGAAACTGATCGAGTGCAAACGAATGAAACTCATCTGATGCGTGTTTCAGGAATCTGCTGGCGTCTCGTCTGCGTCTGATCAGATATTAATTATTCATCAGCACTTCACTCATAACTTGATGTCATTAACTCGTCCACGGTTTCACAAACCACCAGACAAACCACAAACAGTTAATGAGGCGAAACAAGAAAGCACATTTATCCATTCAAACAAAACATATTTTTAGGAAGATTTATATTTTTTTCATTGTGACATTATTTTTTACACCCCACAATTCACATTAATGTGCTGCATTTTCATTTTTTATTAAAATCAGCATAGGTTAAAGGGATTGAATCTAATTACATCATGATATATGAATACTTGACATGTTAAATAATATATGAGCGGTTTTGCATTACTGAACTCAGGATAAAGGAGATAAGCTCAAATAATACTGGAATTAAAATTCATTTCCTTCATGCATATCTCTTTCTTATATTATCGTTAACTAAAACTAATTAAAACTAAAACCATAAAAAGCATTACCTGAAATAAAATAAATATTAACTGAAATAAAATTTAAATAAAAAATTAAACGTATTTTATTTTAGAGAGCTGCAAAAGCAATATTTCTCATTTTCATTTAGTTTAACTCTGTACTAAAACAACTAAATAAATGAAAAACTAAAACTATAAAAACTGTATAAAATGTATAAAAAACTATACAGATATATTTAAAACAAAAATGAACCTAATAGAATAACTAAGCATTGAACTAATAAAAATGACAAACAACAAACTTAAAACTTTAACTAACACTAACATGTAAACAGAAAAAATAAAAATAAAATAAAAATATCTAAAAAATACTATATTATTGTCCTAATGATAGTGAAATAACACTGACTCAGTGAGATTCTGTTGAATGAAATAGTCAGACTTGACCGAATATCATAATTCACTACAAACACAGAGTTTATGCTGATGTTTCATATTAATGCAGTGTCTGAGTGACCCTGCGACCTACACTTGACCCTTTGACCCAGTTTCCACGGCAACCAGCAGCTCTTACAGCATCCAGGCAAACATATGTGAATATTTCATGTGTGTGTGAGCAAAACATCACTGAGCACCCTAGCAACCGTCGCCACCTGACATCACCAGACGTTACAGAAATTTGACAGCAATAATGAATCCAATAATCTGAAAACGTCATCATTTCATCACATATGGGAACAAAATGCAATTTTGACATGAACTAAATATTAAAGATTAATGCTGAAATCAGTATTTCTAATGTTTCTGCTGGTGAACTGAAGCGAGGGGCGTGGCTGAGGTGTTGTGGGCGGGTCACAGGCGTTTGATTGACGCGCCGCAGCTCTGTAAGGTTTGTAAACCGCATGCAGTCGTGCAGAGATCAAAGTCTCTCCAGGAATCAGCAAACGGGCTCCAGAGGCTTTGATGGAGAACGGGTGGGGGCCGTCAGAGACAGTTAATCTTCTGATCTCCCACAATGCCCTGCTCCTCAACCCCACGTCTCTATTAGAGCCCTGAATCACGGTAACATCTGTGATCTTCACTGAACACGGCAGATTCACACACACACACACACACACACACACACACACACACACACACACACTCTCTCTCTCTCTCACACACACTCACGCTCTCTCTCTCTCTCTCTCTCACACACACACACACAATAACACACTCACACACTCACACACACACACACACACACACACACACTCTCTCTCTCTCTCTCACACACACTCACACACACACACTCTCTCTCTCTCTCACACACACACACACAATAACACACTCACACACACACACACACACACACACTCTCTCTCTCTCTCACACACACTCACACACACTCACGCTCTCTCTCTCTCTCACACACACACACACACAATAACACACTCACACACACACACACACTCTCTCTCTCTCACACACTCACACTCTCTCTCTCTCTCTCTCACACACACACACACACACACACACTCTCTCTCTCTCTCACACACACTCACACACACACGCTCTCTCTCTCTCTCTCACACACACACACACACACACACACTCTCTCTCTCTCTCACACACACTCACACACACACGCTCTCTCTCTCTCTCTCTCACACACACACACACACTCTCTCGCTCACACAATAACACACACACACACACACACACACATTCTTCACTGGATGTGATGAACAAACACACCACTCTGAATCAATCATCAGCGTATCAAATACTTCAAACAACTGCATTCATTTATGAACGCCATACATTTACAGTTATATATAAACGTCTCAAGTAACTGTTTTGTTTCTGTCTTTTTGTATCAATTCAATTTAGTCACACTTACTATGCAATGCTTATTATGTAAAATAAGGTAAAATCCAGACAAATGATAATGGACAGTGCAGAAATTCTGAAAGAATAAAACATTTCATATGTCCCTTTTATTGTAAAAAACAAATAAATGATTAAATTGTTAAAATTTTATAAATTCAAGTAATTAGACATGCTTTTTGATTATTATAATCTAATTAAACCATTAAAACAAAATAAATTGAAAACCCCAAATTTGAAAAAAAATAAAATAAAATTTCATAGGGCCATAAAAGTTTTAAGTTGTAGGATTTAAACATGCCCTTTAAATTATTACTATTTAAATTAAACCATTAAAATAGCATCCAGAAAAAAATAATTATATAATTTATAAAATTATATTTATATATTTATATCTCACAGTTCTGAGATCTTGATTTGAGAACTGAGATCTTTTTCTTCATTAAAAAAAAAAAATATATATATATATATATATATATATATATTAAATTATCTAAATTAAGAATTGCAAGAAAAACATCAGAATTAAGTTGCAATTACCTTTTTGTCAATAAAATACAGGATTCCACTAAAATGGAATCCAAAAAAATTAAAATGAGGAAAAAACATCCAGAAAATTAAAACTGAAAAAAATAAATAAATAAATAAATAATAATAATAATTTGGGAAAAAAATAAAACAGATTTCATAAGGACCTCGTACAAAAGCTTCAGTCTACATGTTTTCAGTTAACATGTAAAATTATGTATAATTATTCTGTAATTGTGTATGAAGACAGTCCTTCAGCAGTTCGTACTGTTGTAATGTCTCAGCGTGAATAACCAGGTTTGCATCTGAACATTTGTCCAAACTTAAAGCGTGGTGTGGTTTCATATTTTGGGATGATATGAACTGAAACAAACCTCATTAAATCACATTGTAAACAAACAGTTGAGACTGACCTCCAAAGACTGCTGGGAAATCAGCGCACACTGACCAAACTGAAAGAGAAGCACAGAAAACACGTCATCTGTAGATGCTTGATGATCTACAGTCCTGATTCATCTTTATTTCTGCCTGATTGATTTTACAGTATGACATGAGATCATCACTGCAAAAACATAAAGTGAGTTTGAGCATCTTTCTGTATGAAGAATGACATGCAGAGACCTTTAAGAGGGACTCAAGTGTTCAGAATAGAGATATTATGACAAACATTAATATTTTGGTCAGTACTGAGATTGATTATTTAAAATGACTATGCAATGACTTTGGAAACATGCATTTACATAACTTTAAAAATTTAAAAAAACATTTTAAACATGGTTTTGTATTAAAATACTGTGCATTTATTGAACTTATTGAAAAAAAAAAAACTTTTGAAATAATAAAACATTCAGTGGATTTTATTTTATTTTTAAACATAATTCACCTGAAAAACAATTAATTAAAAGGTAAAATAAAAAAAAATCATTGCAAATCAGTGAGAGTAATTTAACACAATTATGCAATGACTTTGGAAACACGTATATTGAACTTCTAAAAAAATTGCAATTTTTAACAGTTAATTTCAACTCAAATAGTAGGAAATCAAATGAAAAATAATAAATAAACAAAATAAAGAATCATTGTAAAACCAAATGACTGACTTTGGAAATGCATGTATGCATTTATTGAACTTTAAAAAAAAAAAAAAAAAAAACATATACATTTTAACAGTGGATTCCATTGAATTTTGAATAGAAAATAAATCAAATAAAGAATCACGTTCAGTGAGAAGGAGCATTATCTTGTGTTTGTAATCAGAGTAATTGAAGCTGAAGTTTGCTCAGATACGGTCTGGCTGTGATAGCGACTGATGGACTAAAGGACTGATGGGCTGATGGACTGATGGACTGATGGGCTGATGGACTAAAGGACTGATGGACTGATGGACTAAAGGACTGATGGGCTGATGGGCTGATGGACTGATGGACTGATGGGCTGATGGGCTGATGGACTAAAGGACTGATGGACTGATGGACTAAAGGACTGAAGGGCTGATGGACTGATGAACTGATGGACTGATGGACTGATGGGCTGATGGACTGAAGGACTGATGGACTGATGGACTGATGGGCTGATGGGCTGATGGACTGATGGACTGATGGACTGATGGACTGATGGTCTGATGGACTAAAGGACTGATGGACTGATGGACTAAAGGACTGATGGGCTGATGGGCTGATGGACTGATGGACTGATGGGCTGATGGGCTGATGGGCTGATGGGCTGATGGACTGATGGACTGATGGGCTGATGGGCTGATGGACTAAAGGACTGATGGACTGATGGACTAAAGGACTGATGGGCTGATGGGCTGATGGACTGATGGACTGATGGGCTGATGGACTAAAGGACTGATGGACTGATGGACTAAAGGACTGATGGGCTGATGGGCTGATGGACTGATGGACTGATGGGCTGATGGGCTGATGGACTAAAGGACTGATGGACTGATGGACTAAAGGACTGAAGGGCTGATGGACTGATGAACTGATGGACTGATGGACTGATGGGCTGATGGACTAAAGGACTGATGGACAGATGGACTAAAGGACTGAAGGGCTGATGGACTGATGAACTGATGGACTGATGGACTGATGGGCTGATGGACTAAAGGACTGATGGACAGATGGACTAAAGGACTGAAGGGCTGATGGACTGATGAACTGATGGACTGATGGACTGATGGGCTGATGGACTGAAGGACTGATGGACTGATGGACTAAAGGACTGAAGGGCTGATGGACTAAAGGACTGATGGGCTGATGGGCTGATGGACTGATGGACTGATGGGCTGATGGGCTGATGGACTAAAGGACTGATGGACTGATGGACTAAAGGACTGAAGGGCTGATGGACTGATGAACTGATGGACTGATGGACTGATGGGCTGATGGACTGAAGGACTGATGGACTGATGGACTAAAGGACTGAAGGGCTGATGGACTGATGAACTGATGGACTGATGGACTGATGGGCTGATGGACTAAAGGACTGAAGGGCTGATGGACTGATGAACTGATGGACTGATGGACTGATGGGCTGATGGACTGATGGACTGATGGGCTGATGGGCTGATGGACCGATGGACTGATGGGCTGATGGACTGATGGATTAATGGGCTGAAGGACTGATGGACTAAAGGACTGATGGGCTGAAGGACTGATGGGCTGATGGACTGATGGACTTATGGACTGATGGACTGAAGGACTAATGGACTGATGGACTTATGGACTGATGGGCTGAAGGACTGATGGGCTGATGGGCTGAAGGACTGACGGATCAGGGGTGGTCGATGGGCTGATGGACAGATAATGATGACTTATGGACTGATGGACTGATGGACTTATGGACTGATGGACTTATGGACTGATGGGCTGAAGGACTAATGGACTGATGGACTTATGGACTGATGGGCTGAAGGACTGATGGGCTGATGGGCTGAAGGACTGACGGACTAAAGTACTGATGGGCTGATGGACAGATGGACTGATGGATTGAAGGGCTGATGGGCTGATGGACTTATGGACTGATGGACTGAAGGACTGATGGGCTGATGGACTGATGGGCTGATGGGCTGATGGACTTATGGACTGATGGATTGAAGGACTGATGGGCTGATGGGGCTGATGATTGTTGATGGCCCCGTGAGCTGCTTTTCACCATCGCGCTGAACGGCCTCTTTTTCTATAACCGCTCCATTCCGCGCCGATCCGAAATGGCTTTCTGTACAGTTATGGTTTCGTTTTCCACTGCGGGGCTGATAACGGATCTCTTTGGAATGTAATCTGAACAAGGCCATAGTCGTTGGCTGCACACAAGTGTTTACATATGATATGAGGTGTAAATAACTAATCGCTAAGCAGGAGGAGACCAGAAATTTATTTAGATTTTATTACTACTTTGTGTTTACATTGCTCAAATAGCGCTAAGAAGTTACAGAGAAACTAGCAGCCAGGCAAACAGACAAGGACAGATCCTGAGTGCTGTCGCACACTCACTGTACCAGCACGGCCTGGGGCACGGTTGTCTAACCGTGCCGAGAATTCCGGGCTGAGAACGGTTTGTAATCGCGTCACTGCACCAGGCTCACGTGGAAATACAACTGGAACCGTTCCTGACAGTTCTTAGAACCGTTCGGCCCGATAGTGGAAAAGCGACTATGGACTGAAGGACTGATGTGCTGATGGGCTGATGGACAGATGGACAGATGGACAGATGGACTTATGGATTGAAGGGCTGATGGACTGATGGATTGAAGGACTGATGGATTGAAGGATTGATGGATTGAAGGACTGATGGGCTGATGGACTGACGGGTTGATGGACTTATGGACTGATGGATTGAAGGACTGATGGGCTCATGGGCTGATGGATTGAAGGACTGATGGATTGAAGGACTGATGGGCTGATGGACAGATGGACAGATGGACAGATGGACTTATGGATTGAAGGGCTGATGGACTGATGGATTGAAGGACTGATGGATTGAAGGATTGATGGATTGAAGGACTGATGGGCTGATGGACTGATGGGCTGATGGACTTATGGACTGATGGATTGAAGGACTGATGGGCTCATGGGCTGATGGATTGAAGGACTGATGGATTGAAGGACTGATGGGCTGATGGACTGATGGACTGATGGGCTGATGGACTGAAGGACTGATGGGCTGATGGACTGATGGACTGATGGGCTGATGGACTTATGGACTGATGGACTGATGGATTGAAGGACTGATGGGCTGATGGGCTGATGGATTGTTGGGCTGATGGACTCATGGACTGAAGGACTGATGTGCTGATGGGCTGATGGACAGATGGACTGATGGATTGAAGGGCTGATGGACTGATGGATTGAAGGACTGATGGGCTGATGGGCTGATGGATTGAAGGACTGATGGGCTCATGGGCTGATGGGCTGATGGACTTATGGACTGATGGATTGAAGGACTGATGGGCTGATGGGCTGATGGACTCATGGACTGAAGGACTGATGTGCTGATGGGCTGATGGACTGATGGACAGATGGACAGATGGACTGATGGATTGAAGGGCTGATGGACTGATGGATTGAAGGACTGATGGGCTCATGGGCTGATGGATTGAAGGGCTAATGGATTGAAGGACTGATGAGCTGATGGACTGATGGATTGAAGGACTGATGAGCTGATGGACTGATGAGCTGATGGACTGATGGGCTGATGGGCTGATGGACTGAAGGACTGATGGACTTATGGACTGATGGATTGAAGGACTGATGGGCTGATGGGCTGATGGGCTGATGGATTGTTGGGCTGATGGACTGATGGATTGAAGGACTGATGGGCTGATGGATTGATGGACTGATGGACTGATGGACTGATGGATTGAAGGACTGATGGGCTGATGGACTGATGGATTGTTGGGCTGATGGACTCATGGACTGAAGGACTGATGGGCTGATGGACTTATGGGCTGATGGACTGAAGTACTGATGGGCTGATAGACTGAAGGACTGATGGGCTGATGGACTGATGGACTCATGGACTGAAGGACTGATGGGCTGATGGACTGATGGGCTGATGGACTGAAGTACTGATGGGCTGATAGACTGAAGGACTGATGGGCTGATGGACTGATGGACTCATGGACTGAAGGACTGATGTGCTGATGGACTGATGGGCTGATGGACTGAAGGACTGATGGGCTGATGGACTGAAGGACTGATGGACTGAAGGACTGATGGGCTGATGGACTGATGGACTCATGGACTGAAGGACTGATGGGCTGATGGACTGAAGGACTGATGGACTGAAGGACTGATGGGCTGATGGACTGATGGGCTGATGGACTGAAGGACTGATGGGCTGATGGACTGAAGTACTGATGGGCTGATAGACTGAAGGACTGATGGGCTGATGGACTGATGGACTGAAGGACTGATGGGCTGATGGACTGAAGGACTGAAGTACTGATGGACTGTTGTGGGTCAGTGATACTCACAGCGGCAGGCGAGCGCGACGCTCAGCAGGACGCAGCAGGACGTGTGGCTCATGGCTCTGGGCTGGACGGCCGCGGTGATCATCAACTACAGGAGATCTTCAGACATCAGGAGCTGCTGCGCTTCCCTGAGGAACACAAACACATGGTGATATTGAGATACATCTCCTTCATCAACAGAAACTGAAACAAGATCCAGCTCAGACTCGTTTACATCAGTAAACCATACACTGTACACTACTGCACAAAAGACTTGTTCATGTTTTTAACATTTTTGGGAAAACTGCGAAAGTTTGGGGGGAAGTACAACTTAAAAAAGAAGGAAATTAATTTTATTGCTTGAGGATGCATTTAACTGATAAAAAGTGCCAGTAAAGACATATATAATATGTCATTACAGTAGATTTCGAATTCAAATAAACACTGTTCTTTCGAACTTTCTATTCATCTGTGAATCCTGAAAAATAAAATGTACGATGGTTTCCCTTTCCACAAAAATACTGGCAACACAACTGTTTTCATTGATAATAATCAGAAATGTGTCTTGAGCAGTAAATCAGCATATTAGAATGATTTCTGAAGATCATGTGACACTGAAGACTGGAGTAATGATGCTGAAAATACAGCTTTGATCACAGAAATAAATTACATTTTAACAGGTATTCACATAGAAAACAGCTGTTTTACATTCTAATAATATTTCATTATTTTTACAGTATTTTTATCAAATAAATGCAGCTCTGGTGAGCAGAAGAGATTCTTTCAGAAACAAATCTTAACCATTCCATGCTTTTGTGCTGTCAGGCTCAACATCAGCCGATTACCAGTGACACAAGTAAAAACCATCACCTTAACTAGCAGTGACACGATGAGCGTGAGTTCAGTGAGACGACACACCGCAGCTGGATTATCTCACGCACACACACACACACACACACACAAGCGGGATGTGATCAGTCTCCTAGCAACACTTCTCATGTGAGACGGACAAATCTCCACAAGCTCAAACTGAGATCTTAACCACTTAATCGTTCACACACACACACACATACACACACACACACACACGCAGACGACAGACAGAGTCACATGACCATGATAATCAGCTATTTAATATTCAAATCTCCTCACAATGACACACACACACACACACACACACACACGCACACAAGCTGAATGAATGGAAATGATAAAGAGCTGAGAGTCACACGAGTCTCTTTAAGATCTCAAATGAACGTGTGTCTCCTGTAGATCTCCAGTGTTATGAACACACCTCGACCGCTCACCAATCAGAGCCAGAACCCGTTTACTGAAACACGAAGCTGTGGTGTTTACACGGCTCCTCAGAGAATACCGCGGTACACTGTGTTTAGCTGATGTTGTAGTGTAATATCAGTAAACGACGTCATATGGCGCTGCTGCACAAACACAAGTCCATCAGGATCATTCGCTCCGGTTCTTTCCGCTCTTCATCTGAATCATCACATCTTTCCACATTACAGCTGATTATTTCTGCTTCCTGCTGGAGTCATGTGATCATTCCATTAGAGAAGAATGAGTATTTGTGCATGGAAAACATACACACACACTAAACAACACTGGACTCCATTGACTTTCACTGTACTGTATCTTTTTTTCTTTTTTTTTGCTTTTAACAGGACAAAAAAAGTCATGCCGTTTTGGGCAACATGAGGGCCTCACCAAGGCTGCATATATTTGATTGAAAATACAGTAAAAAAAAAAAAACTGTAAAAATGTGAAATATTTGTACATTTTAAAAATAAACCAAAAAAAATACTACTTAAAAAACTAATAAAATATTGGAATAATTAAATTTTTTCATGTTTTTAAAAGAAGTCTCTTCTGCTCAACAAGGCTGCATTTTTTGATGCAGTAAAATTGTGAAATGTTATTATAATGTAAAATAGCTTTTTTGTGAATATCTGTTAAACTGTAATTTCTTTCTGTGATCAAAGCTGAATTTTCATTCTTCAGTGTCACATGATCCTTCAGAAATCATTCTAATATGCTGATTTGCTGCCCAAAATACATTTCTGATTATTATCAATGTTGAAAACAGTTGTGCTGCACAATATTTTTGTGGAAACTGTCATAGATTTTATTTTTCAGGATTCACAGATGAATAGAAAGTTCAAAAGAACAGCATTTATCTGAAATAGAAATCTTTTGCAAACATCTTTACTGCCACTTTTGATCAATTTAATGCGTCCTTGATGAATGAAAGTATTAGTGTAAACATCATTAATCCTGTAGTTGTTGTAGCACATCGGGCCTGACCTTCAGTGCTGGTGCGTGTTATTAGCGTGTTGACTCAGCGTGTTAAAGTGCTTTGTGTTCAAACTCAGCTGAACAACCACCCAATTTCAGCTGGAATAATAACAGCATTGAACGGCAGAGACGCGGTCCTCCAGGAACCAGCGCTTCAATGAGAAACGCTGAGCTGAGGGATACCAGTGAATATATGACGTCTCATACACACACACGAGTCCAGACAATGACATCTCCACCAACACACAACCGATGCATTGATGATGCTCTCAGACAGACGTGACTCTGACGGACACAAACAGACTCTACTGTACACACAGGGGTCACAGGCCTTACAGTGGGTCACTGTGCATTCACTGCTGATTCAGACGATTCAGAGTCTGTACATTATAACACATCATCAACTTCATGTTTCATATCGATTTACTTTGTGTTCATATCATTGATGCTGCTGCACTGAACATGTCCTGTGATGTAATTGGCCATCTGAGGGGTCACATGACCCTCTGAAGGACAAACACAGAGCTGCAGACTCATACTTAAAAACTATTAACAGATTCAGCCTCGTGAAAAAGAGCAGACTTTTGATAAAAGCATGCTTATTACAGAAATTGTATGCTTTTAATTAACATATTTAAGTGTGGATAGAATGTAATGTTTTTGGGTACTTAACTGCATGTTATTTACAACAAAATAAAAATGAATTGAATTATAGTTTAAATTTATTTTAAGTGCAATTTGTTGAACTGTAGACTGTTTTTGAGTCAAAAACTCTCAAGTTCAATTATTGCATTTAGAATTTTGACCCACTTAAGCAATGCATCTAATTTCATAACTACTTCTATTGTCTTTGAAATATAGTTAAAGTGCTGCTGAATGTACTGACAAGCATTTATGATGAACTAAAATACACTTTGTCATTTCTATTGAAACCTGTTTGACTGTTTTTAAATATACACTGTAAATTATATGATAAATGAATCCTGGAAACATATGTTTTTCCATAACTTTAACTCATCAAATTTATTTAACCAATTTCAACTTAATTTTTTTAATTTATACAAGATTTAACTTGATGTTTTAAGTCAGGTTAATATAATTTAATGTAAAGTTGAAATGACTTGTACAGCCAATTTGATTATAAGTTTAAGCAGGTGGAAATTTGTAATGATGAAGCTGCAGTTCAGCATATTTAATAAATTATGGTTTTGAAATGTTTTATCAAATAACACACTACACTTAAATGATAATCAACTACTTTGCATGTGCTTTAGTATGTTAGTATGTTAGTCAACACATCAAAATAAGTGTTAAAGCAGCACAAAAGATCATTACAACATGTTTTCAGTAAAACTTTTAATTTGACTTTTTAATTTGTGCAATTTTTAAAAGTACTTAAGAAACAGTCATAAAAATGTCTCTCTTTAAGTCACTTAAGTGACCTTTTTCCATTAATATTATATTATCTGCAAATGCAATTTTTCAATAACAATAATACAAATCTAATTCACGGATACCCTAGTGAAAAATAAATATACTGAAATGTATTTGAAATACATTTATTTCATTCTAAGTATACTACAAATACATTTACATATATTATTCGTCATTAAAAAAACCCTGAAATTGTACTTTTAGTATACTAAACTGATGTACTTAAATTCTGCTGAATTTAAACAGCTAATTTTGTTCTTAATGCACTTTAATTGTGCTGAAGTAGTGCTGAAGTCCAACTAAAGATATACTGAAGTATATCTGATCGTGCTAAAGTGGAACTATTGCAAGTATACTTCAGGTACACTTTAAGTATCTTGCATTTAAAGACCGATATTACTCAAAGATCATACAATCCTCATCAGCAGCGACATTAAAACACATTTTAGACTTAATATTAAGAAATGTGCATTGTGCACAAGTAGTACTCCAAATAAAGTTTAATTATAATCAGTAAGTCTCAAGCCATATGTCAGTAAATATGTTAATAGATTTGAACTATACTTAGTATGAAATAAATGTATTTTAAATATATTACTTTTTTACTAAGGTATATATATACTCTACATGTATAAACATCATGTTGCTGTGTGATCGCCATGTTCATACTAGGGGTCGACCGATATGTGTTTTTCAGGGCCGATGCCGATACCGATTATTACAGACCAAGCAGACCAATAACCGATATTTTTAACCAATATATATGTCTGGTGTAAAAATGAAAATTCATTTCAAAATTAAGAATAACAAGGGCTCTGACAAAAACTGCCTTCCCTGGTGTTGGTTGCACTTCTTACTCTTGTTTTCCTCCATGCATCCATCTACAATAAGGGTAATATAAAGA